>JAKTRF010000011.1:0-308776 GCA_030579535.1 Saturnispora saitoi | reverse complement strand
AGGCAATTATGGATTTGTATATTGATCAAAAAAAATTTAAAAAAATAAATTCCGATACCGGGAGTCGAACCCGGGTCTGCCCGGTGAAAGCGGACCATGATAGCCGTTACACTATATCGGAGTAATTATCTTTTGTTTTGTTACAAGATGTATATAACGCAACCGTCACCTTTTGTGTAAATTTATAGTTTGAGCTTTAATTGACTAATTTTACTATTTGATCTATGCTTCTTTTATACTACTTTAAATAATTCAGGACATAGTTTTACAAAATTTACAATGTTAAATTAAATGAGAAATGAATATTAATATTTAATAAATTAGAGTTGCTCATTAGTAAGATATTGTCTTATATGCAATATTAAATATTTTACTCTAATTTAATATCATATTTATGTCTTACATATATACATTAATGCAAATATCAAATTGTTTTCTAATATTAGTTACCACTCTTATGTATATTAGAAAGCAATACTATCAGACCATTTTATTAATAAAACAGAATCAAAATGGTTTGATTCAACCTATATTTATAATCAATATTTTGAGTATAAAATGAAGATAAATTCTCTTCTTGTTTAACAATTTTTATAACTTCTTTAATCATCAGATATAGGAATTATCATACAACAATTATACTTTAGATTAACATTCTTATGTATATTAAAATGCAAAAGTATAGATTATTACATTGATAAAACTTATTTTACCTTAAGAATAGTTATTAATCAAAATTTATAGTTTTTACGGCTCAAATAAACGTTCAACGAAAACTATACTAAAAGATACGGTTATATTAAATATGCAACAGATATAGAGTAATAAATTACTTAAATTCTATTAATAATTTAGACATTATGTCTCAAGAAATTAAAAGTATATATATGAATACATTTCTGTCTGATTCGTTACTGCAAAAACCTATATCTGGGTGGATAAGCAAGTAATAAAGAATAATAAAGCTGGAGGTATTTTAAGCCTCTTCATATATAAAATACTGATTAAAGTTAACGTTAGAACAGTGAGATAAGCGTAGATTAACAACTAAAGATAAGACTAAGTATAGGCAATCGATTGTTAAAGAAGTTCATTTTTATTTTCATAATAAGTAGAGGGATCTTGTTTAATGTTTTTATTTGCAAAAGGGGCTAACTAATTAAGTTCAAATAAAAAATGGGGCCAATTGTTATTATAGTTTATATGGTATGATCTCAATCTTTACAATTTATCAGATTATAAATATGAAATTTTTAATTATGATCTAGATTTAATTTGACAATTACCACTCCTTTTAGGTTTCAAAAGAAAAATATTGGATAAAATGGTCCTGCTGAATAAATAAAACCAATATAATAGATAATATAAAGTCTGAATTGGTATATATAAAAAAATGCGACCTCTGAGGATCGAACTCAGGACCTCCAGATCTTCAGTCTGACGCTCTCCCAACTGAGCTAAGCCCGCTTTTTTCTGTTTATTTACTCTTTATTGTACATCACAAACTATTAACTCAAAAGTTAATTCCCTTATATATAATAATTAATGAATCCTAAGTTAGATACTTAAACCCTTAAATTATGAATACAAAGTATTATAAAAGATAAGTGATTTTCTAAACTTTTTTTTAAAATTATAATTATGTTTCTAGATTATATTATTTGTAACTAGGATTTAAACTATACAAGTGCAAGATAAACTTTAATATATCTGCAATCAAAGATAAGACTTTATTAGCTAAGCTTAACCAATAAAAATTAAAACACCATATTCAAGAATACACACTAACATATCTTATTTGACAGCTATGCTCATAACTAAAATGGACTTTAAAAACCAATCTACATTTTTGTTATCTCACAAGTATCTAATAGGAAATTGTATCCTTTAGGATTGCTTTATTTATTGTATTAAATTTTCACATAACTAAATTAATAATCTAGAACAACATTTTGTGTATGAAGAGCCTTTGCTTTACCGTTTAAGTTATACTTCTTTTATATCATTTGAAGTATATATGACAATGTTTTAAACAAACCTCCTCAATATTTAGTTGACCTGTTTATAATTTTTTATAAAGACTACTGTTGTGAAAAAATGTTTCTGTTGTTAAGAAAGTAAAAAGGGTTAATGGTCTAGTGGTATGATTCCTGCTTTGGGTGCAGGAGGTCCTGGGTTCAATTCCCAGTTGACCCCTTTTTTTGAATTTTTTTTGAAACACACATAGTCTGAATGTTTAGTAGCTTTTGCAATTATTCGACTTTTAGATTACTGATACTTGTTGTCGCAATTTGGGCTAACTCAGTTTTTCAGTGAAGGTTTTTCAAATCACATTTAAAGCTTTTATACTCCATTATTCTATTTATAGTTACAGAAAAGCCATTTACTTTTTTATATTTATTTCATTATTTATTGATAAAAATATTTATTTGTAATAACTTTTAAAAGGCGTCTCGCACAAGATATTCTTGATATCATAAACTTGAAAGATATCCAGCTTTTCAATACATTAGTTTTTAACTTAAATGAACATTAATATCTAATTCTTTACGAAAAATATTTAGTATTAGTTGCATTAACAAGTTCTGATCTATTTTTATTAATTTAGGTTTACATTTAATTTGACACTGAAAGCTAACAAAATAACAAAATATCTTTAATAATGGTTGTTTAAGTAGGGAGGAAAAGAATAATAACTATTTTCTCACTGATTATAAAGTTTGGGTTATTTAACAAATACAACAATTTTTGAGATGCTTTTATATCTTTTAAGTCACATAGCTTTGATTGAGCTACACATAATTTATAGTGGTTACTAATATCTGTAAAGTTTAGTAAAATTTTTATCCAAATGCATATTATCAAATATTTCAAATCTTTTTATATTAATTCTTTTCGAACTTGACTTGATCCTTGATTTGTAATAAGGATACCAATGAAAATCGAGATATTGTGATTGTGGAAATAAGAACAACAAGAAAAATAGATATGACCTCGCAAGCCATGTTAAAGAAAGAAAGTGAAAAATCACTTATATCAAAAGCAAAGTTAAATGTGAACACACAAAATTCAGAAATTCCAAATAAAATAGTGACAAAATTAAACATAAGTATCAAAACTAAAAGATAAATTAGGCAAAATTCTTTAAGTTCATTCCAGTTTCTCTGAAAAACAAAATTGTAAAACAATTTAGAAGTTTCAAAATATCCTTTGCCATATAAGTCGATAATTGAAAAAATACCTATATTGTAAGAAGTAATAGATACTTCAATAAAATTTATGCAGAAATCATAAATTTCTTCAAGAATACCTTCGTTTTTTTCAGTTGTCAGAAGTAGTGAGATTTTAATACTTTCTAAAATAAAAGACCATAAACAAGCACAGAATATACATCCTAATTTGTCAATGCATATTTTTTTGGAAAACTTAAAGTTTTCATTTATTAAGTTGGTTTTAGAGGTGTCTTTTTTGTAGTACCAGGAGCGATAAATATTAGACATGACAGCAGTAGAAATATACCATAAAATTTCACTTATGCTGTTTTTTCCTAATCTCAAAGCTATGAATGTCAATATTAATTTGTTCTGAGTTGATGGGAAAGTATCAATTTTTTCACTCAATGTATCTTCACCATCATTATTTGGGTTAATATAGATAGGAAGTCCTTCAATGAAATGGTTTGTGAAATTGATTATAAGAAATGAAAATAAAAATATCAAGAACGAAAGTCCAATTTCAGTCGGATATGTTTGAACAACAACAGCAGTTTCATAAAAGGATGTTTTTAGTAAGTTTAATACAAGAGTCAGCCGCTTTTTAATATAGATTAAAAAAATACCACAAAACACTATGATAGCAAGTTTAAAATTATTGAAAATTAAAATGAGAAAACAACATATAATACCACCATATGAAATAACTTTGAAACTAATAGAAATCAATTTGTTAATGTACTTTCTGAAAAAGTATAAGACTAAAATAACGATTGAAAGAAACAAAATAAAAACAGCAATTGCAAATAGATTAATAAATATTGACAATGTTGTGATAGATGATATTAATTGAAATAGTGATGTTTCAATTTGAAACTGTGTTGGCTCCACGATAATGCTACATGTTGTTATTAGGATAAAAATAGCTATAACAATTCCAAAAAAAATTGCATAAGGAACATCAATGTAAATTTGGCTGTCTGCCGAAAACTTTTTGTCAATTTGTCCTAACTCTATGTCAACTATTTTGTTAGCGTCTGAGGGACCTCTTTTCTGATCGAACTTACATTCATCTTCAATTGAAAAATTACTTTCTATTTTTTTCCTTTTATCACTATTCAATTTTGTTAATGGATCTGCTGTTTTAGCTAACTCATTAAAAAGAGAGTTATCCATATTATATGTCCAGATTCAAATCAACCAGTTAAAATAAATGTTATATTTGGAATGAATTAACAAGTAGCGGTTTTAAAAGATTGACTTGATGCGTTGTTTTTCAATCAAATGTCGCTCCAACTTAACATCCCGCAATTTAATGATATTCAAAGTGTTGAACTTAGAATTTATTTAGTGCTATAGCATTGAACTATTACTTGCTTTTTTTCTAGCACAAAGGACGTTGTTGTTACTCAATTTTTTAGTAGAATCTAGAAAAAAATGCTCACACTTAAATTTAAACAAAAGAAAAATATTTATTTCAGTTCCGAAACTTAAGTCATCATTCCATGAAAAATAAAGTCACAATTAAATGTTCAAGTTTTTTAGTCAAATATAATTTCAAAAAATTAATAGTTTGCTCAAATTTTGTGAGTACGGAGGAACATTTTAAAGCAATCTTAATATTCATCGTCTTTTGGACTGACCGAAGCAAAGTTTCATTATATTAAATAAAAATAATCATTTTGAATAGAACATAATTATAGTTACTTTCCCTTTTCTGTAATGCCAAATTTTGGGTTTAAGTGTCTTTATTTCTATGAATGTGAAAGCTATAAAGAATAATAAAACTAGAGGTATTTCAAGCCTCCCTTTATATACAAAATGTAGGTTAAAGAAAACACTACAATAGTGATATAACCGTAGACTAACAAATCTTATTTGATAGTTAATGTTCAATAACAGTCTTATCATTTGGTTGTGAGATGAGACTGCTTCAGTCTGTTATCGCAATTCGTGAGTGTTTTACTAGCCAATATCTTTGTTACTTCACTAATTTTCAAAGGTTTCACCAATCATTAAGCCAGCGCAAGTGGTTTAGTGGTAAAATTCAACGTTGCCATCGTTGAGCCCCTGGTTCGATTCCGGGCTTGCGCACTTTTGATTTCCGAGATAGTTTAGTGGCTAGAATTTCCGCTTGTCACGCGGGAGACCCGGGTTCAATTCCCGGTCTCGGAGCTCTTTTTTTTTTGTGTCTGCTGTTACTAGGGGGCTACTTTGATTTTGATGTATCCATAATTGGTTCCAGCATATAAAATACTTTATTTTTGGAAAAATCAAGAATAAAGTGCAGAATTTGGCGCTGAGCTTCCTGGGTGATTTGTTAGTCACGTGATAAAGTTTTAAGCTCTTGAAGGAAAATAATCTAAACAAAGTAGAAATGGCGAAAATTATATTTGCTATAGCCTAAGAGAACCTTATTAGTAATTAATAGACATGAACATAAGATTACTTTTGAGCACTTTATTAACATTATTAATAACAGTGAGTTGTGATGAACAACAACATACCAACAATTGGGCTGTTATTGTTTCTACATCAAAGTTTTGGTTTAACTATAGACATGTTGCCAACTCATTATCTCTTTATCGTACAGTTAAAAGGTTAGGTATTCCCGATTCACAAATTATATTAATGCTAAGTGATGATATTGCTTGTAATCCAAGAAATGCATTTCAAGGTGAAGTTTTTAACAACGCCGACAGACAATTAGAGCTTTATGGTGACAATGTGAAAGTTGATTATAGAGGTTACGAAGTCACTGTGGAAAATTTCATTAGATTATTGACAGATAGATGGCCAGAGGATCATCCTAGATCTAAAAGGTTGTTATCAGATGAAAATTCTAATATTTTTATTTACCTTACTGGTCATGGGGGTGATGAGTTTCTTAAATTTCAAGATGCAGAAGAAATTTCAAGTTATGATATTGCTGACGCGTTTGAACAAATGCATGAAAAGAAGAGATACAATGAAATATTCTTTATGATTGATACTTGTCAAGCAAATACAATGTATTCAAAATTTTATTCTCCAAATATTTTAGCGTGTGGATCCTCAGAGCTTCATGAATCATCTTATTCTCATCACTCAGATACAGAGATAGGGGTTGCTGTCATTGACAGATTTACCTATTACAATTTAGAATTTTTAGAAAATGTTACTGTTGAATCAACTTTAACTTTACAAGATTTGTTTGATACTTATACCTTTGAAAATATTCACTCTAATGCTGGTGTTAGAACTGATTTATACAATAAGTCTCCAAAAGATGTTTTGATTACAGATTTTTTAGGAAATATTCAGAAAACAGTTGTTGATCACATTGAATACGGACTATTGAATTCATTTGATTATAACAAAATAAAAAATGATGTAATTGAACAAGAAATTCAAAATGATTATTTGAAAAATGTTTATAATGATTCTTTTTTGGGTAAGACGTTCAAATTAAACAATGAAAAAAACACAAATAACTCTTATCTTTTATTAATTGCATTAGTCGCATTCTCTCTTACCTTTTATAAATTATTTTAAAATATTAATAAGCCTTAATTAAAAGCTCAATTTGTCTTTCCGCTTCTGAATGATGAAAAAAATAAATTTGATGATCATTATAAAGTGAAAACTTACAATATTTATCTATCTAACGAGTTTGAATAATCTGATAACATCATTTTTCAGATTTTTAAAAAAATGAAAATCGTCAATGGAAACATTAGAGCTTTCCTCAGTACCTAAATTGGTCCATCCATCATCAGTATCTAAGTTGCTTTTATTATCATCAATTGTTCCCGTAGTATTATTAAGTTCTTGATCTATTAACTTAGTTAAACTTTCAAATTCCTGGGTTTCTATAGTCTTGTTAATCCTATTATCGTTTATATCCAAAGGTGTAGCCAAACTTTGTGGTGTAGCAGGAAAATTATTTAGCTTGAAATTCATCATATCAATCATCGAATTTGGTGAAAACTCAAAATCAACTGAATTTGTCATTGCTGATGCCATTCTTAAACTTCTGGGAGCAATGTTTGCACAGTTAACACCATATTGTTCTGTTGATGACTGGGTATTATTTGATAGTGGTGATTCGTTTGCACTGAATGGTGATGGGTAAATAAATTTATTAGATATTGCTCTTGCATAATCAACATTTAATCCATTTTTTAAAATCATTACTCTCCAGATCTTCGAAACTAGGCCTATTAATTTATTAACACTTGATAATTTCATATGCCACGTATTAACCAAGGATAAAATGGTCTGATCAATCAAGAAAATTTTCATATTAAAATCAAAAAATTCATTATCATTTTGCTGAACGTGTCCACTATTTATATTCATAGCAAATATTTGCATTAATAAAATAAGTTCATCTATGGGAATGTAATTTTTAATTTTCCAGTTGAATCTCATCATATTTTTAGTTGATAATCCTAAAAATAAATGAAGATAATGGAGTAAAGATGGTAATAAACTATCAATCAAATCAGAATAGTTATATTGTAAAGTGATTAAAGTTAAATTTAGGTTAACGTGTGTATCACTTTCTGAAGCAATAAAATATGGGTTTAAAATGATTTTCTTTTGTAGCATGATTAATAACTTATCACTGAGAAGGTTCATTGAAAATATGAAATACTGATAATGATCTATAGAATTTTGGTGCTCTTTAAAGCTTTCATTGTATTCTGCAGTCATTTTAGTGATTGTACTCTGACATGTTACGTATAAATCATTGATTTTAGCTTTCAAATTATTTATATCTTCGGTTCTCAATTGAATATTCAAATCATTGACTAGAACATTCAAATCATCCATTATTAAAACGTACCTGTATTGGCAATTCAAGTACATAATAGCAGAGTTTGAAGTTTCATCTAAATTTTCTATCAATAAACTTGTATCGAAATCATTTAATCTAATCAAAGGTGATAAATTCAAAAAGAAAGAAATTAAATTGTCTAGTAATAGCATTTGCCACCAAATGAGTCTTCTAGTTTGAACTAATTCTTTATCTTTTAAGCCATGAAAAATAACAGGATCTCTATTCATTTGATAGAATTGACAGATTCTAAGAATTTTGGATACATTAATTAAAGAAGTACCTGCTTTCAGGTTTATGATAGATTGGATTAAAACGTTTAATTGCAATATTGATAATGACATTACCTTAGGATGATTAAGCCATTTATCATTATACTTTTGAAATACTTCATAATATTGGTTAACATCCTTTTTGTATATATCGATACTATCAACAGAATTTTGGACTGTTGGTAAATATTCATAAACGGAACTAACAACAGATGAATAATAAATTGCAAATAATAAAGTATAGAATTCCAATAAATTTGCCGGTGTTAAGGTACACTCAGTTTTGTTGTACCAATATAAAAAATCTGAAATTCTTTCAGGTATAGATTCATATTTGCTTTTGAAGTAAATTGAATATTCATACAACTTTTCAACATTTTCCTTCAAAAACAATCCACAATACCAAAATTCCTGATATTTCTTTTTAAAGTTCTTCAAATCTATGATGGGTAAAACAGAATGGATATTTTCTTCAAAAGTTTGGACTAATTTGTCTGATTTTTCTTTTGATGGTAATAAATCAATAAATAGTATGAATTGATTAGAAAACTGTGTTGAATATTCCGAATAAACATCTAAATCCAAAAGGGCATTCGATTGATTCGATTCCAATTGATTAGATGGAAAAATTAAATCATATTGATTTCTGTTATCTATTTGATCTTGATATTGTGATTCTTGGTTCATTGATGGGTATTCTGGATTGAATTGTTCCGTATTTAAATATTCTATATTTGGTGTAACTTCGGGAGATTTACTACTCTTTTTTTTAGGATTGTTTTGTAGTAAAACTTGCTTTTGTTCATTATCATTATTAGTGACTTTATTATCTTTGTTAATTTCAACACTGTCTTCAGAGTTTGGAGCTAAATCAATACTAACACCTTGCTTTTTCAAATTTTTTCGTTTGTCATTATCAAAATATTTACATGCACTTATTATTTCTTCCAACTTACTGGGGTTTTTATTAGCCAATATTTCACAGTTGGAACATGTTGGCGTTTCCCTTGCACATTTGATTTTTCTCTGATGACAAGGTATACAACTTAAAATTTTCCTTTGTCTTTTCTTTTGAACCTTGAAAATTTTACCATTTGGTAAAATTAATGAGTTTGTTGGATGAACATTTGGTATAACATTCTTAGCCTTTACAGGTTTATTAGTAGTTGGTTTTGAATGTGGTTCTTGTTGACACATGCTTTTTTAAAAAAATCAAACTCAATATGTAAACGAGAATTACAAATTGATTCTGTTGTTGATTTTTGTAAATGCTATAATTGATATTCAAAAAATCTTATAATTTGAATATTTCGGTAATATCTGGAAAATCAGGTGTATATATAATTATATTTATCACAGAATACACAAAAAGATATTGTTAAAACCTTTTAGATCTCTTAGGGTTCTTAAGAATAGGGGGTGAACCTAGGGTGAAGATTTGTTCCAGCGAGATGAAAAAATTGACCGTTCGCCTGATACTAAAATTGGCCCACAGTAAACCGTCTTTAACATATGACTTTGATTACACGTAGCTTACCATATTATTTAATACTACTTTAAGAATTAGAGTGTAACCTCAAATATATTTATATATAATTTTAACACTTTCTTTGTATTTACATGTTAATGTGTGATCCCGACGGTTATACAATAGTATTTTAGCAGCATACCATACAGAAGTTTTCATAAACAAATATTTATCAACTTTATCAACCATCGTTTATCTTAAGCTTTATTTTTCCTTGGTCTATTGTAATTTCTGAGAATATGTTCCGTCGTGGTCCCGGATTTACAAGAAGGCTGAAGCCGTGTTATTTATGTTCTCACAATATAAAAAAGAAGAGTAACTCTTGATTAGATAATATGCAACAAACCAGTCTGCGCTATAAAAAACCCAAGCAATTGTAATATATCAAGTAAAAAGATTAAGCTACTAAATTATCGATGTTTGAAAGCTTATGAACCATTTATTGGAAATATCTCTGCAAGTTGCAAATATATACACAAAAAGGGGCAGGTTGCAAATATTTTTTCATGTTTTAAGGTACTACATCTTTATTATTTTAAGAGCAGTAAGTGTATTGTATTTAAAAACATCTAATATGTGAAGCAGTGAGTGCATGAGGTCTTATTCACAAGCCAAAACCCATTATTTTTTAGCGTTTATTTCACAAAACAAGTAGCTTTTAAAAAATAGTTTTCTGTTTTTAATCAAATTTGACACTATTAGTTATAATAAACAACAATCAAAGTAGTTATGTCAAACTTTTCAAAGGCACTTGAAAAAATACTATAAGCTTTTTTAATAATTTTTATATAGTATCAAAGTAATCATCTCATTTCACGAAAGTAGTCAACAACATTACATAGTAACTGACATTTTCGGTTTTTATATAGCAAAGATTTTGACATTTGTTTGTCATTATGATTTCCTTTATTGTTAGAATTTTTTAAGAGGCTTGTACTCATATCTTTGAACTAGGTGACAACAACATATTTATATTTAACTATTTTACTAAGAAACTATAAAGCCTACCAGTAGTGAAAAGTTAACGGTTAATGTAGAATATGCTAGTAGATTTTTAAAAAACTTATATCAATAAAAATACACTGTATAAGCTTTTTAGATAATCTGGTACTATTTTAAACGTTATACTAAAATTTACCTTTTTTTTAAGAATCGTTTAAAGTTTTTTGTGTCAAGCTTATTAACTTTTATGATAGGTATTTAAAACGTAAGAAATAAGATATGAAATAACATGAAACAAAAAAAAATAAACTTTGTTACAAGAGTATAGTTTATTTTTTCAAATATGATATTATTGAGGGGTTTATTTGTATATCTTTAATGAGCAAACTGACATAGCGCATTTACTCCAATATTCATCAAATGTTCTTTCCTACTTGTTAACCAGGCAAATGACTCAGTAAGAAAAAACTTATACAATGATAATGCTGTTTTTTCATTGAAAACAAAATTAATGGTGTTAAAAAAAGGTTTTTATGATAACTGTTTTCAAATATTTCTTCTTTAGTCTCAAAAATTCATAACGGTGAATAAATCATATATAAATCACTGTTACTACAAATTAACATATTAATCCTATATAACTTGCAATTTATAGAAATTTGAAAACAAACAGTTTGCAATGTTAAATAAATTCAAGATTTTACTTTAGTGAAAATTTTCATATCAGTGTACTTCTTATACTGAATTTCTTGTTAGAGCTTGCGTAATTAATCAATGTTTTAAAAATGTAAACAATAACCGAAAAGCATAAAGAGTATCGTGAAAAATTGGTTTTCGATACTATTTTGAGGAAATTGAAAAGTCTACAGGCTTAAAGTATAGCAGTCATATGACTACGCAACGGCTAGATCTTTTTTTATCAAATTCTTCGCTTGGTTAATTGATTAGCCTAAAACAATAAAAATTGAAGGAGAAATTGAAAATATAATCTTTTTTAATATATTCAGATAAAGCCAAACGCTCATCAAATGCGTATACAGACATTAAATATTAAAAGCGATGTAAGTGGATCAAGTTTTGTTTGCGATATTTAATTTGCTTTATTTTCAAACATTGATGCATATGCGGCCCTAAAAATTTAATGCGGCGTTTATCTTGAATCTTTTATCTCAAATGATATTAGCCCGCTAATTTTATAAATGTTTCCTGTTTTCCACAGTAATCAATCTTTTTTGTGACGACACATTCTTATAAATCATGGTCGGATTACCACTTGAAGGAAATACTGAGGTAAGGGGTAACAAAAGCCTCACCAAATACGGCAAATTTGGAGGTTTTATGTTTATTTTATTAGCCTTGGCATTGATAGCAAAAATTATACCACTAAAAAATGAAAAACCAATACTGGAATTGAAATGCAAACAACCTGATATTTATAGACCTGATAATTATATTGATAACAAATTAATCCTTGAAAAAATTATCAACGATGAACAATTTAGAAACCAATCTGTCATTAAAATGCAAAAAGCTATTCAAATTGATACATCATCATATGATAACGAACCAACTAACGTGGGTAACAATTTAGATCTGTTTAAAAGATTTGATGATTTTGAATCTTATTTAAAAAAGACTTTTTCATTGTTTTACGAAAAGGTTACTTTGCATAAAATCAACCACTATGGTTTAGTCTACATATGGAATGGTACTGATCCTTCTTTACAACCACTTTTGATAATGGCACATCAAGACGTAGTTCCAATTAACGCAAAATCATTAAATGAATGGGATTACCCGCCTTTTGAGGCTCACTATGACGGTAAGTATCTTTACGGTAGAGGTTCAGGAGATTGCAAAAATTTGCTCATTGGTCAATTAGAAGGGATTGAAGAGTTAATCAAGATTGGATTTGTTCCTAAGCGTACAATTATTATATCTTACGGTTTTGATGAGGAAGTAATTGGCCTTAGAAATAAAAATGCTGAATTTATTGAGGAACTATATGGTCCAAAGTCACTCTATGCCGTTTGGGATGAAGGTGGCGTTTCTCTCGTTGAAATTGAAGGCCTTACCTTGGCAGTTGTTGGAACTGGTGAAAAAGGATACCTTGATTTAAAAGTTTCTATTCAGAAAAAAGGTGGTCATTCTTCTGTACCTCAAGATAATACAGCTATTGGCTACATGGGTCAGGTGATTGTAGAAATTGAAAACAATAAGTTTCCTACATATTTTAGAGAAACAAATCCAACTTTTTGGGAATATACATGTTTAGCAGAAAATTCGGTTGATATTGATAAAGTTTTAAAAAATGACATATTGAACTCGCAAACTGATGTTAAATCTAATCAAAGAGTTCGTGAATTTATTAACCAAGATCGTTTAAACAGTTATGCAATTAAAACAACACAAGCCCTTGATATTATTAATGGGGGTGTCAAATCCAATGCCCTACCAGAATACGTTGAACTTACAATAAATTCAAGAGTTGCTCTTGAAGAATCAATTGATATTGCGTACCAAAAATTCATTTATGACGTTTATAACGTTGCCTTAAAAAACAAACTTGGCTTTTCAGTCGTTTACCCTAATGGTACAGAAAGTATTTTACTTCAGGATAGTTTAAGCGGTAACTTTAAAATTGAACCATTGTTGACTCTAGAGCCTTCTGCAATCACTTCAAATACTGATGAAAAATGGGAGATATTTGCTGGGTCTCTTCGTCATATCTATGAGGAATTAGCATATCCTGATCAATTTAATGAGAAAACTGGGAAAAGTGTTATTGTCACCCCTGGATTAGGAACTGGAAACACAGACACTAAGCTATACTGGAACTTAACAGACACTATTTATAGATATAGGCCAGGTATTCTTCCAAGTGTTACAGCAAATTCTCACGGTATCAACGAATATATCGAGTTTGATTCTCATTTACAAATTATTGCTTTTGTCTTTGAATACATTCAAAGCGTAGACGGTACGGAAGACTAACTTATGCGAAGTATTTAACTAGTCATTAATATATTTTGTTTATTATGATACAAATCAAGTTATACGATCAATCTAAAACTTATTTATGGGATATGTTTACACGATTACACAAATTCTAGTGCTAAATCCTTATCAATCTTTTTCTTGTCTGATGTAGTATCTGATGGATATATGTGAAATTGAATCAGGAATATTGTTCCAAATATAAGAGTAACCATGGCAATTCCAACCTTACCCCTATTTGAATAAACAGCTTCCATTATTGGAAGTGTATTCTTTAGAAAGAATTCAGTCAAGCAAAAGAATGCACCTCCAATGTCAAAATATAACTGAGTTTTTGAAATTCCATACATAGATTGTCTATCTCTGTTATATTGGACCTGTGGAATGTACTTTATTAAACTGATAATAATTTTTACTATTGATAAATTCAAAGCTAAATTTAGTTCTTTAAATTCTTCAAATGTGTAATATTGAAATGCAACAAAAGTAAATCCGCCAAATAATAACAACTTAGTATAAGCATTTACCCTGAAAGTTCTTCTATTTGATGAAAAGTTCCATATCTGCTTGCCAAAGATTATTTGTGTAAATAAAACTAGTTGTAATAATAGACCATGACAAGAGTAAAATAAATCAGCAGCAGACAAAACAGGTAATCTCCCTTCGAATATCAATTGATATTGTTTCCTTACAGTTTCATTCTTTAACTGAAGGAAAATGGAATAAGAGTAGCATAAGTAGCCAGCGATGTTTAAAACCATTGTGTCCAGTGATATTGAATCAGCGCATCCAAGCTTACAATTGAGATATAACGTTGCATAAAAACTCACACCCTACAGTATGTTAGTATCCGTGAAATTAATGGCTCTTAAAGTAAAGTAACGTACCCATAAAATGGCATAGGTCCATCCACACACTAACGCCAACATATTTATGTCAAAAAGCGTATGATTGAAAGAGTTGACGCGTTTAATTGCTAGAAATTGTAACACTGCTCTTCAACATTATTATATATACATCTTTAATAAAATATAAATTTCTTAGAGAATGCAGTTGGATAGAAATAATAACTTACATTCCAGACATCTATAATATGGTTGATTTATGGTGTGCTTAATAGTAAAGCTATCTATTGAATTCTTCAAAAAACGGATTCCCATCAAAATCTCTTGAAAAATATCTTATCCATTATTAACGCTAACTGAAATATATTCAACTACGTCTTTTTCCAATTCAAATATCTGCTTAGATTAGATTCATATGGCATCACATACCATCAGCGACACACTGGCGGCACGATCAACCAATACCGACAATACGAGGAGGATAGCATGGTCTCGCCAGGGTTTAATTGCTTATAGTGTCGACACCAATAAGAATCAAGCAAGTACTGAAAATCTTCTCTTTTCACATATGGAGTGTGTTGATGGTAAGAATTGGCAATTGGCTTGTCCAACAGGGTTCCGAATTAATAACACATTAGAAAGTTCTAACGTTAGCTTTAAATCGAACAAACGTCAACCAACTATCAAATTATTAGAATTTAGTACAAGTGGTTGGGACCTCTTCGTTGCAGACGAAAATGGTATAATTTCAATTTTGGTCACTGGTTTAAAACGAGTTCAGTATGACTTACAAAGTCAACCTCCACCTATAAATCCAACAGAATTTACCAGAACTTCTTTTAATACTTGTGTTATGTTTTATTCAGATTACACCTCTTCACCTCCACCTGATATTTCAACTGCACAACTGATTAAAGGAAACCAAGTTTTAACAATGAAGTGGTTAAATTCAGACAAAGTAACTGCATTTAATTCACCAGCAGTTCGATTTCAACAATCAAGTCAAAATCCAATTCTAAATGGTGCAGCTGCTAAACATGGTGCAGCTTTTGACGATGCTAATGGAAGCTTTTTTCAATATGGTGTTCAACAAAATAAAATACATGGTGCTGTGCACCCCCTTACTTCCAAGCAGGTTTGTTTGGCTTTGAGAAGAAATGGTGAAGTTTGTTTGATTTATCAAGAGGATCATGGAATTGAATATAAAAAAGCGATTACTAACTTAGAAAAACAACCATGTGAGATAAGTAAAGCAAGTATTGGTTTTACAAGAGATGGTAAAGTCATCGTTATTGCTTATTTTGGTAACGTAAATCAATTAAGATTCTACCAAATTGAAATTGATTGGGCTTTTTTAAAACTAGCTACAAAAATCATTGCTGAACAGCCACATTATAGAGTCCCTGATAATCAAAGAACACCCCCAAAAATAACAACTAAAAAGCTTTTTACAGAGTCATTAGACGTCAGGTCTCAAGGAATGAAATTTTCTGATATTACTATTTTATCACCTTCCAATGTTCCTTCCATTAACTTTGAAGTACTTTTAAAATTTGAACAAATAAGAAGGTTTACAAAAGATGACGTTAAAACGAAGTTTATTAGATACAAATTGGAAGATGTTAGAATAAGTCAATTAATTCCTAAAGGGTTCAAAAATATGACTTCCAAAAAAGGAATAGATATTACCACAGTTTCTGGATCAAAATTAGAATTAAAATATGAACAAACATTTACTGTTAATGAAATTGTTTGTTCAATACAAACATTTTCTCTTGATATGCATATTGCATTAATATTGGCCAATGGGTCTATTCAAGTGTTAGATAGAAATACATTTGCGGTAATCAAGAATATTTATCATAAGGACACAATAGTTTCCAATGTTGACACTCTGATACCGGCTTCCGTTCAATCATTATATGATGCAGGGTTTGAATTCCCCGTTATCAGACAACAATTTGAGACTTGCTGCATATCTGCAAATATGTGTGCTTATGTGTATTTGCCAACTAACTCTAGAAATTTATATTTAGATTGCATCAATAGAGACAACGTTCACCCCTCCTTTTATAATGGATCCAAAAAGGGTTTAACAATAACAACATCTGCTGCTATTGCTCTTTGTCATACTACTGCATGTTACCAAGGATATTTTACTGACGACATAATATCCACCTTAAGAAATGAAATTCAAAAGTTAGCAGTTAAAACTAATGAAAGCATGGCCTATCAACTAACTATTTCTGTTTTACAAGAGTGTCATAGAGCTATAAATTTAAACATTGACATTCCCACAGACCAATCTGAAACCATGTCCAGGAGCCAACCTTTACAAAGGCTATTATCATTACAATTATCATTAGGAACACTGGAATCATGGCAAAAAAACAAAAGTGGTAAAATTGGATTTGCTTTGATAAATTTGAGATTTGTTGTTACAGCTGTGGTTTATGTTATAAATACAGTTTACCAAAATATTCAAAGATTTTCCAAAAAAGGGATACCTGACATGGCAGAAAATTTAATTTTAAGAGAAAAATGTATTTTATCGTCAGTTGGTTTGATTAGATGGTGCTTAGACTACATTATTATGCTTTCTCAGGAATTATTTGAATTGCAAAATGCTTTTAAATTAAACAATACTTCTCAAATTGAAGAGTTAATGAAGAATTCAATTGCAGTTCCTATGATTATCGGAAAAGTCCCAAGAGGATTTTTACTTACCGCCATATCAAGTATTAAAAGGCTGTTTTCTTTTCTCCAAAAATTGCTGGAAAAAACTGATCCTCAGCTTATCGTCCAATCTTCACCTGACAATCCTCTAAGCGTTTTTCAAAAATTGGAAGAAATGTTCTTAGGAAATGATTCTTCTATTCTTTTAAAAACACAAAATACAAAGTTTAGTAGGTCATATTTTACTCAACCCACGTTAGAGGCATATTTAAGAATTGGATCTATGTTGGATAACTTACCAGTCTCGTTAATAGCGTTCGAAAAGTTTTTAACTGAGACAGATGCACCACTTAGAAATATAAAATTGGATCCAGGAACTTCACTTGCAATGGAGCAACAAATAGTGTGCCAAGGTTTGGTTAAATTGTCTTTTAGAGAGCCTATGAAAAAGGTTTGTGAAGTTTTCAATAAATTGGTTTTACAATATCCAGAAACAAGCATGTCAAATTTATACTTTTATGATGTATCTTGGATTGGGATAACCAGAAAAATTAATGAAGGTGATTCTTGTGTTAATAATAACGACAAGGGTCATTATTATGGATTGGATCACTCGATTGCACAGGATGAAAATTTGAAACCTTTGAATGAAAAGAATGGCGCCATCATTCATGTAACCTCTATTAAAAGAGCTAAAAAACAATTCTCTTTGGCGATTTATCAGAACCTTCATGATGGTTTATTACTTGATTCACTTAGAAAAACTTTAAACAGCCCTGAACATTACTTGGAAGAGAGCGGATCTGAGAGGATTGAGTCATCATCTGGATTTGATGAAAATAAAATATTCAAAGTTAGAAAATGCATTCGTTGTGGCGCTACGTCATCTATTGAAGATGATATTGTTGTTGTGACATCTCATTTTTCTTTCATAAATAGTCCTGTTTTTCAACATTATCAAAGGCAATGTCTATGTGGTGGATCCTGGGCTAATATATAGATAAAAATTTGAAAGATAGTTGATTGTAATGAACATTTTAGCCAATAAAATTATAACATCATTATAGTACTCTTATATAATATGATACACATTCATATTACTCAGTTTTACAATATTACGTAATCATAAAATTAATATTTACAATTTAACGTAAGTAGCATTTTAATTTCATTAAGATCAACATCACATACTTTAACTGCATTTTTATTATGGCAGAGAGTATAGAAAATGTTATTAATTTCATACTTTCCAAAGACTTGAACATACCTGTTAAGATAGGACTACACAGGATATCCGGGTTATCTTCATCTTTGTTGCTAAAACACGTTCAGAAAAGCTCCACAAATAACAACCAAGTTTCAGGGAATAATGTAAATCAGTTCGAAACTTCTACAAACGTATTGGTGAAATCCAACTTATATCATGAAATCCCAAACATGTCAATATTATGTTACATTCATTTAGAGGCTGGAAATGGGAAAAGGTTAACAAATCCCCTGATTAAAGGGCTAAAAGCTAACGTGGAAAGTAAGTACTGTAGGAATACCAAAAGCAACACTTCAGAAGAAATGATGGTTAGTTTTACTCCACTAAATACTGAATCTCATGCAATAAACAACCCTGTTGAATTACCTCGATTAGCTAGTCAAAAGGAATTGATAAAACTACCAATTAATTATTCTCAATTATCTTTAAAATCTGTTGTGGTTATTAAATTATATTGTTTGAGTTTACAAGGTGGTACAAAAGTTTCTTTAGGTGAAGGGAGAATGCCACTTTTTGATGATAACTGTGTTATGAAAAGAGGGAAACATAGGATTCCAATTCAATTTGGGGGATCAACTGTAAAGAGTAATGCTTTACCAGTAAGTAAAAGAAAGAATAAAAATTTGAGTGATCTTTATGAAAAAACGGATACTATTCAAATAAATGAGAAAAGGCCAGATTGGCTTGTAAATTTAACCAATAGAACACTTAATGATTTGGAAAAGAAAAACAAATCTTCAAAAAACAATGAAAGTAATACTGAATCCCAAGCTGAATGTTTAATAGAGTTTTCTTTTTTTGATTCACCAGTCATTTACTCTGATGTTAAGTATGCTGCCCTGCCACTGCCATCATTAGATATCAAATTAAATGAGATTATGACATTTGATCCCTCTTTCAATGAAATTTCATACAGAAGCTGGAATATCAATGATTCAAGTTCAAAAACATACCCCGTTTTAGCACCGTTTGATCCTGATATTATTAGGAATGATCATAGTGAAGATCCTGTTGAGCAAAAATTTCGTCGATTAGAAAGAACTCAACATTTATCTGAATTAGACAAAGAGATGAAACCAGTAACAAAGGTTCGTATGCTATTAAATAAAATTATGTCGAAGCAGTTTTTTGAAAATGTTTCTGCAAAGGAAAGAAATATTGTTTGGAGATATAGATGGTTTTTACTAAACAATTTGGTCAATGGGAATAAAGCAGGATGGAACAATTTTGCAATCAACTTTATTAAATGCGTGGATTGGAATAATCCATCAGAAGTTAAAGATTTAGAAAATATTTTGAAATCTTTAAGTGATAGTGCAGCTAAGAAGTCTGCTTGGTCAAAATATAATTTAACCCAAAATAGTTGGTGGGTTTTTGAGCAAGAGCTTGAAATAATTGACTGTTTAGAATTATTGACCGGTATTTATCAAAATAGTATTATTAGAAGCATGGCAATAAATAGATTGAAGCATGCAAGTGATGATGATTTAGCTATGTTTATGGTTCAACTAGTTCAAAACATTAAATATGAACTTCTTGAAGAAGAAGAAGAATTAATCAACAAAATGGGAAATATATCCAGGTCCAATGATGTTGAACAATCAATGGACGAAGAAGTAATGGAAGCAAGTCGTTATGATGATAATGGGTCGAAATATATATCTTCAAGCACATATACAATTGAGTCAAGTGAATATCAATTAGTTGAAGGAAATACACCAAAAGGTATACCTGCTGGTGTTGAATTAATGGATCGACTTTTATCTAAAAAAAAAGTGAATGGCCTAAATATAAATACTCGATCATCTCCATTAGCTGATTTTCTTATTAAAAGAGCTTCTTTAAATCCTAACTTAACGTACACATTTTATTGGTGTTTAAAGGTCGAGGTTGATGAAGAAATCATTAGAAATTATAATCGAAAGGGCAATATAAATTCAGCTAATGTTGATACCAGATCTCAGGATTTCAAAAGTGGATTTGAGAATTTCAATAGTACTATCTATGAAACAACCATGAACATGCTAATTTTAAGGTTAAACTCAAGTGAACTTGGATCAGAAAAAGTTTATGATTTAAGAAGGCAAATTGAATTTGTTAAAAAGTTGCATGAGTATTGTATTAAAATTAAGGTGGATTATAAAAAAGAATCCACACCTAAAAAAATTGATCTTTTAAAACATATGTTGACTGATAAACAAAAAAGAACAATATTTAGTGGAAAATCTGAAAATCGAAATGGTATTAATGAAGACCATAAATATGAAAACATGCTTACCTTTCCTGCTATTGCTTTACCACTTGATCCCACGATAATTATTGACGGAACTTTTCCTGAAAATTCGTCAGTTTTTAAATCAAGCTTGAGTCCAATAAAGATAGATTTTAAAACCGTTCAGGGATTAAATTATGAAGTAATGTACAAGATAGGAGATGACTTAAGACAAGATCAATTTATCACACAACTTATTTCATTAATGGAAAACATTTTGCAAAATGAAAATATGGATTTAAAACTAAAGCCATACAAAATTTTAGCAACAGGGCCAGCTGAAGGATTTATTCAGTTTATTCCAAACAGCTCACTTTCTTCAATTCTTGGTAAATATAATAATTCTATTTTATCATATCTTAGAACTCATAACACCGACGAAAATGCCCCACTTGGTGTGAAAGCTGAAGTGATGGATACATATGTGAGATCATGTGCTGGCTATTGTGTTGTTACTTATATTCTTGGAATTGGTGATAGACATTTAGAGAACTTACTTTTATCACCAGATGGTCATTTTTTTCATGCTGATTTTGGATATATTCTTGGGCAAGATCCTAAACCTTTTCCACCGTTAATGAAGTTACCAATTCAAATTATTGAAGGGATGGGTGGCTTACAGAACAACAATTATAAAGCATTTTGTCAGTTATGCTTCATTACTTACATAACATTGAGAAAAAATGCTTCTTTAATCTTGAATTTAGTTCAGTTGATGATAAATACATCGATACCAGCATTATTTACTAGTAATGAAAACAGTGAATCTGAGAAGCAGGAACTATTGTGGAAAGTTCAAGAAAAGTTTATGCTGGACATGAACGATGAAGAAGCAGTTTTGCACTTCCAAAATTTAATCGATAACAGTGTCAGCGCATTTCTTCCTGTTGTTATTGATAGATTGCATAGTATGGCACAGTACTGGCGATCTTAAGATAATTATCGATATTACGTTATAAACATAGTTCAAATTTTAGTAAATTTTATTTTATTCTCTCTTATTATATTAATGAAACTTTTTTCAAGTATACAAAAGTCAAATCTAATCTTCCATTTTTTCGTTATAAATAGTGACTTCGTTAGATTCACCATCATGATAAGCGTACATCTTGATTTTAAATTCAGCACATGCAATACCAAATGTTTTCATAATCAATGCTTGTGTAACATCAAGAAGTTGTCCCTTTTCAACAACCTTAAAAGGTTCAGTCAAAGTGATCTTACCATTGATCATTTTAGTCGGAAGCTTAAATTTGTTTCTAAGAGTTGGTTCCATTGAATGAGACATTGGAACATCTTCTTCAATTGCAGTTTGACCACCTCTGGAGTAAACAATACCTTCTGGAATAACAAATGTTATTGGGGATCTAGTTTTAGCTCTAGCATAGTCATTTTTAACGAATGCAGTGAAGTAATCAGAGACAGTTTCTGCTGTTTCATTGGTCATTAGAAGACCAATAAGACCTTCATCAATTTGAGCAAGTTTATGTAAGTTGTCCTTGTATTCTTCCTCTGGAGTTTCACCGAGAGCCTTGTGTAAAACCTTCTTCTTACCTAAAATAAGCTTCGAACCTTCCCAATCCTTTCTAATTGATTGTAAAACAGGAGTTCTGATATCATCAAATCCAAGAACCCATGTGTATTTATAAGTGTCAAGAGCCTCTCTAATTTCATCAAAAATTCTAGTTTTATTTTCTTTATCCTTCTTGTCGGTTTGAGCAAGAGTAACGAGCTTGGATCTTCTTGATCTTGGCATACTGAGTGTTATTTAAGGTAATAAATAGATGAAAAGTCTGAAAAGAAAAATATTTGAAAAAAATATTTAAGGAAAAAATTTCAGTACAATTCAAGGCTGTGTATTATATGCTCAGCTTTTTTTTGAATTTTACTAACATTTTTTGGAGGCGGAAGGCAAAAAATGTTTAATTGATGATTTTAATGAGGAGCTAAAAACTCTAAGATTTTTGAGTTATATCAGTTTATCAGCTGAGGGTTAATTGATGAGTGAAAGAACCCCTAAAGCTTTTGACTTGAGATCTAAAGTTTACAAAGAAGCTGCCATGCAAGAAGAAGGCACAGAAGGGGAAAATTGCGCAGAGCAAATGGACATCGACAGCAATAATGATCACAATGCTGACAATAGAGCTAATATTAACAATCTCATTGACGACGATGATAATGAAGAAAATGAAGAAGATGAATTGGCTGTTTTGCAAAGACTGAGTACCAATTATAGACGTTTTTCAGAAGCAAGAGAAAGGAATGAAGCCCATATTGATAATAGTGGCCATTATGAAACAGGAAACTATGATAACGTTAGTGCTCATGATCAGCGTGTTAGTGATAGTTATGTTTACGATGATGAGAATGACGGAGAAGATAGTGACGATGATCAAATGGGCGAAGACGACCGTTTACAAGCAATGGAAATGTTGGCTTCTGCCCTGTTTGGCGGAGATTCTAGAAATCATCATAGAAATGAAGTTTTAACTGGAAATATTAATATACCAGCAAATCTTGCAAACCTAGAAACATCTCAAGGACCAAATAGAGATTCCCAACCTAATCATTCTAATACAATAGAAAGGATGATGATGAGTTCATTTTTTGGCCACCTTTCACCAAGCCAAGGAGAAGGAGGTAGATTATCAGAATTGATTAAAGCATTAAAAACACAAGAAGAACCATATTTGGTCCTGGAAACATTAAACGAAATATCAAGTTTATTACTCATGATGAGCAGTATCATATCTGAAAGAATAATATCTACTTTTCAAACTGCTCGAGTTCTAATTGAAGTCCTAGATAAATTTCCTCTTGACATGGAAATACAGTTGGTGGTTTGTCGTTGTTTGTATAATCTAGCGGAGATAAATTTTTACAGTATGGGCGAAATTGTTTCTGCAGGTGCTGTCGAAAAGCTTAATGCTATTTTATTAGATATCAGTTACATGGAATTGGCAGAACAAGCCTTACAAACTCTAGAAATTATATCTAGAAAATGTGGCCCTGCGATAATTAATAAGCACTCGATTCCTGCAGTTATTGGTTTCTTAGACTTCTTTACTATACATGCTCAAAGAAAATCATTAAAGATTCTTGCAAACGCTTCTGAGTATATAAGGGATGAAACAACTAAAGATGTTATAAATGCATTTCAAACAGTTCAAAATGTTGCTATCTTTTATTCGGACTCTGAATGCGTGGAATCTTCATGGATATTTATTTGCAATGCATTGTCTTGGTTCCGTAATAAGCCGGAAACACTAGCAGAACTTTCGAATGATGAATTATTAAAAAAAATGCTTTCAGTTGTTTTATCAGGTCTTCAAAATAAATCAGAAGCAAACTACATTAATAATCGAAAAATCATTTTAAAAATTGCTAATGTTTTATTTATTTTATCTTCTTTATTACCTAATGTTTCGTTAGCATTATTGAAGGATTTAGATTTATCAGGTTCTCTTGTTGGAAATTTAAAGGTTAACAATACAGAAATTTCAATTGACACAATTTTAGCATGTCCTAAGGACTTGCTTTATGCTTTTTTGAAAATTGTTGCATCTGCTCTTCCATCATTG
The DNA here is from genome assembly GCA_030579535.1 of Saturnispora saitoi. Classification (NCBI taxonomy): domain Eukaryota; kingdom Fungi; phylum Ascomycota; class Pichiomycetes; order Pichiales; family Pichiaceae; genus Saturnispora; species Saturnispora saitoi. Next base: position 284,362 of record JAKTRF010000011.1, on the reverse strand, counting down.
ACTGAAAGAAATATTGACACTATTGATTTTGGCTATTTTATTGGAACAGAGGCTTCTGAAGATATTATTAGTATTAATAACAAAAAGCTTAAGTTGTACAAAGAACAAGATGCAATAAATAACTTTTATTCCAAGTTTGCAACTATATTGTTTCCTGCCCTTTTAGATATTTTTTCATCCACAGTTGAATTCAAGCAAAGGAGGCTAGTTTTAGTTATTATTATTAGAATTATTAAGTTTCTAGAAAAGAACGATTTGCAAACGGTTGTTCTTCCTTTAAAGTTGACAGATACAATTGTACCACCATTAATAAAAGGGGAAAAATTGTTGATTAATTTTGATTCTACTTCACTGGCTTTGAAGAATTATTGTATTATGTATGGTTGTATGTTAGTATCTCAGATTTTAGTTAGCAAAGATCCAAACTCGTTCTTCAAAGATTTTTCGAGAGAAGGATTAATTTCCCATCTAGACAAACAACATGAAATCTTGAAAAACTCAAAAAACTTATCCACTGACAATATTTTTGATGCTGTTGACATAGAGGTAAATGAAGATGAAATTGATTCTTTTGATGACGATGACGATGAAAACGAATTTACTGCAGAGGAAAATGAGAATGAAGATGAACATGAAGATGAAAACGAAGATGAAGAAGAAGAATTTAGTTTTAGCCGCAAAAATGCTTATAGAAAGAACCACCGAAAAATTGAAGATCCCTCTATTGTGAATGAGGGTATGTATCCTTTATCTTTGAGTAAGTGGTCAAATGAACTACTTGAAATAACTAATGATATCTTATCTCATTATAAATCTTATGCTGCAGTTCATACTTCTCAAAAACCTGATTATATTGTTTCTTTGGACAATGTAATTAGATTTTTAAAAACAGCCTTGTTAGACCAAAATTCCAATATAACTGCGGATTCTTGGAAAGATATATGGATACAACTAGGTAGATGCTTACACGGTGGTAACTTTGAAAAGTCATTGTCAAGTTATGAGCTTGTTTCTTCAGGTTTGATTCCTATACTTTGTGAAGTTTTAAACATTTCAGGAATCGCCAGAGATATGTTTTCACTTACATTTTGTTCTATAAACAGTATTTTTGGTACTGGTGAAAACTTACCTTTAGTGAAACTAGTTAGTCTTCTAAATGATGCGTTAGATAGGTCAGAATCATTTGAAATTCTTGCATCTGATTTAGTATCAACAAATTCTAATACAAAAGCTAAAGCACAAACAATAACTAAGCAAATGAAATTGAAAATTACATTAGAAGATAACATGGACAATAAAAATGGTTCTAATACTGATGTCAACGCTAACCAAAAGTCAGAGAGAAAAAAACTGGTTGTGATGGTTCAAGCTATTGCCACTTTTGGCAGTCTTGACTCATTTATCAAGCGTAATTCCGTTAGATTTGCTGCTTTGCACAACAATATTGATGAAAATAGCTACTATTATGATTTTTATCTTAATGATGAGATTGTACCCCTAGACACAACTGTTTTTGGTGCCAGCTATAAATTATTGCAAAATTCTGAAGGCGAAAATGTTTCAATCAGCTCTGTTTTTAATGCCCCTATGATTAATATTGTTGCTAAAAGGGTTGATGGTGATCGAGAGGCAAATGATTTACCTCTGACTTATTTCCACATGAACCAAGTTTCTGATTTTACTGATGAAATAACAATTGGTATTTTGAATCTATTAAAGACTTTACATGATATAAATGTTAATATTCACACATCAGGGGCAAATGATGCCCTTTTTTTGAATTATAAGATGACTGCTAAATTAAATCGCCAGTTAGAAGAACCTTTGATAGTTGCAAGTGGGATTTTACCTGAATGGGCTATCTCACTTCCTAGATATTTTTCGTTTATGTTTCCTCTTGATACCAGAATATTTTTTATGAAATCAACTTCTTTTGGATATTCAAGATTAATGAATTTATGGGCTAATAAGACTAAAGAAGATGATGGAATCTCTAGTACCCCGCTAGGAAGGCCAGTTCGACACAAATTAAGGATAGCTAGAAATACTATGTTTTTGGGTGCTATGAAAATTATGGAAAATTTTGGTAGTAAGCCAGGACTTATTGAAATTGAATATTATGATGAAGCTGGTTCCGGACTAGGTCCCACACTAGAATTTTATGCAAATGTTTCGAAAGGTTTTGGAAAAACCAAATTATTTTTATGGAGATGCGATTCATATGAAAAAGTCAAAGAATTGATGATGCAAGATTCATCAAATTCTTTACCAGAAACTTATGAATTTATTACAAATCCCAATGGATTATTTCCAAGACCAATTCCAAGTAAAATATCAAAAAAGTCTGAAACGAAAATCCTCGGTATGTTTAAATTCTTAGGAAGGTTCCTTGCTAGATCATCATTAGATTCAAGAATTGTTGACTTTAGATTTAATCCAATGTTTTTTAAGCTGGCCATTGACATATCTACTTTCAAAAATGATAAAGTTTTGTCAATTAAGGAAAAACTAGAAATTTTAAGGAAGGTCGATCCCGAATTAACTAAATCATTAATGCAGTTACTTGAATATTGCGAAGCGGAAAATCCAGATCAAAGTATTGCCAATTTAGCTTTAGAATATGTTTTACCTGGTTATCCAGATTATATTTTGAGAGAAAATGGTCATGAAATTGATATTTCAAAGGACAATTTGAACCAGTATGTTGAAGATGTTATAAATGCTACGTTGTTTGATGGTATTAACAAGCAATTAAACGCATTTATTGAAGGATTTAGCGAGGTCTTACCTTTTAATTCTTTGATGCTATTTACCCCTGATGAATTTGTTCGATTATTTGGTAATGAGAGTGAAGATTGGTCATTTGAAACTTTGTTATCCGTCATTCATGCTGACCATGGATATAATATTGATTCTTTTCAAATTAAATGGTTGGTTGAAATTTTAGGCTCATTTGATGAAAATAAAAGAAGAAAATTTTTGCAATTTTTAACCGGATCACCTAGGTTACCAATTGGAGGATTTAAATCTTTGACACCGCCATTAACAGTTGTCTTAAAGCATACGGATGATGGTTTGAAGTCAGATGAATATTTACCAAGTGTTATGACATGTGCAAATTATCTAAAGCTTCCAGAATATAGCAATCTTGAAATCATGCAATCAAAGTTAGTACAAGCAATGGAAGAGGGAGCAAACGCTTTTTTGCTTTCTTAGTTTACTGTTTCTTTTATAGTTAAATATTTTAAGCCAAATGTTGATTCATAAAATATAAAGAAAATAATAAAAAATATATAATAATAATAGAGGAGAAGGAAGGAAGTTAGGCATAATAAAAATAATAATCGTAATAATATTTATCGTGAAATGTTTTAAACAAGTAGATTTAAATTGAAAAGTATTTAGCGTTTCAACCAACCACGAGCGTCGTTCAAAGCAGTTTGGGCATCATCATGAGCTCCTGCCAAATCATTTTGTGCTTTTGCTGCTGCAGCGTCTGCTTTTATCTTCCCATGATCAATCCATTTTTGTAACTCTGTTTTAGCTTCTTCATTTCTTTTGGAAAGTAATTCATAGTTTTTCTTTGCTTCTTGTTGGATTTCAGCAGATTTTGCTTTTCTCCAATGAATCCAAGAAGACTGTGTTTCATCATATTGCTTTTTGGCTTGCTTTAATTGACTATCGTAGTAGTCTGCAACTTCTTGAGCCTTTTCTTGAGAGGTAATTGTTAAACGACCAAGGTTATCTCTAAATTCATTATATTTATCCTTAAGATAGCTAGCAGCGCCCTGACCTGCGTCAACAATATAATTCTTGGCATTATCGGCACCAGATTTAACGTCATTCTTGGCTTGCAAAGCAGCTTGATCTGCATTATTCTTAGCATTAGCAGCATAGTTGTAAGCATTATTTGCTCCTTCATTAGCCTTGTTATATACTTCATCCGCACCGCTCTTCACACTATTCTTGGCGTTAACAACGGCGCTTTGTGCATTATCAGCCTTAGTAGAAGCACCCTGTTTGGCATTTTCGATCCATTTATGTAATTCAGCATGAGCTTTGTCTCTCCTATTAATTATGTAATGATAATTGGCTTTCGCCTTTTCTTGAGCAGCTTCTGATTGTGCATCTCTCCAGTGTAAGATAGAAGCTTGTGTTTCTTCATATTGCTTTTTAGCTTTATTTGCTTCTTCATCATAATAATCAACAAGTTCTTGTGCCTTTTCTTGAGAATTGATAGCCAAATTACCCATAGCATCATATAATTCCTTATACTTGTCGGTAAGATAAAAACCAGCGTTGCGTAAATGATCCTCAGCATATGAAGCAATATCACTCAATTTATTGTAAACTATATTACCAGCAGCTTTGTATTTCTTTTGTGCCTCTTCAATACTATCGGAACCAAATGAACTCAATTGCTTTTTGGCTTCTTCAAAATGTTTCTTAGCTTCTTCCAAATGCTTATCAGCTTCCTTTTTAGTATCATATGCATTGTTACTAATGGCTGAATTAACACTCTCTTGAGCAGCAACTAATTTAGAATAAGCGTCGTTATAGATATCAATGGATTTCTCTTTAACATCGTTTGTTTTTGGAACTTTGTTAAGAGTGTCTTGAATGGCATCTTTGCCATGTTGGTACCCACTACCGACGTTCTCTGAAAGGGAACTAACTTTCTCTTGAAGTTGGTTTGAATATTGAAATTGAGGCTTGTTCCAGTTATAAAGACCAATACTGTCCACAGCTCGACCTTGGTTAAATTCCACGTCAGCAATGTAAAGCCCTGCTAAACTTGCAACAATGTAAAGGGTTGATTTCGACATATTTTTCAATTAAGATGGTGTTTGTATTTACTATGATTCAATTCTTAGTGGGACGGGCGTTACCATACCTTCTATTTAAGCAATAAGATTATGGAGGGACCGGTTAAAGAGGGAAATACCAAGCTTCCTTTCCCAGTTCGCACACATGGTGATGATGAAGTTGATGATGATGTGATGGCAGTGTGGCTGGCACTATATTATGACGTATCTACTCAGAAAAGCAATTTGGTGTTAAAATCAGTAAATTGAAGTTGATAGTAATTTGCATCTGTGATTAAGCCACTTGACAATAAAACCAAGGAAAGATAACAAAAAAGAACGAAGATAATATAATAGAAGAATTATAATATACCATTTTTCTTTCTTTTCTAGAAATTTTAAAAGCTATATTTCCATTTATAATAAAATATAAAATTTAATTTATAAGTAAATTAAAGCATTAGGCATTTCATGACAGGTAACGAATACTGAACAAAAGATGCTATGAACTGAGCACATATATTTTGGTGATGTTTTGATATTTTTTTTTAAAAAAACGAAGTTGACGAGAGAGAGAAAGAGAGAAAACAGCGTTATTAGGCTTAGTGATTAATAAAAGGTTTTTTAAAATTCCTTAAGAATAAAAGATAATTAAGAGAAACAATGGTTGCTACAGCTGGATTGAGATATGCAAGAAGCGATGAAGGATATGTTTTCCAAAGCGAAACATCAGGAACAGACTCTTTGTTAGTTACTAATAATGGTTCCGTTACTGTTGTTGATTTTAATAAACAAAGATATGAATCTTCATTTCAGAAAGTTTATGGTATTCTGGGTGTCATTCATCTCTATTCTAACCACTATGTGTTGGTCGTAGACAAAGCTACTTGTACAGGTTCTATCTATGATAGTAAAGATGTTTATCAAGTTGACAATGTTTCAATTTTACCATTAGATACTAAACGTAAACCGGATGGCGATGAGTCTAAGTACCTGGAAATTTTGAAACAACAACTCAACAATTCAACATTATTTTTTTCGTATCATTATGATTTAACCAAACAATTTAGTAAACAAAATGAAGATGGTTTAGATATTGAATTTATGTGGAACTATTTTGTTAATAAACCAATTTTTAAAGCATGGCAATTAAATCCAATTGTAAAACACTTTCTATTCCCTGTTATTTATGGTTATGCAAAATTTGTCAAAACGACTATTAATGGTAAGCCAATTACTTTTGGATTGATTACTAGAAGATCTAGGTATAGAGCAGGTACTAGATATTTTAGACGTGGTATTGATAAAGATGGTTATGTTGCCAATTTCAATGAAACTGAACAAATATTGGAAATTCACTCAAGTGATCAGAAAACTGATAAAATTTATAGCTATTTGCAAACAAGGGGTTCAGTTCCTGTTTATTGGGCAGAGATGAATTGTTTAACTTATAAACCAAAATTGTTAATGGGTCCTACTGATTACGTTTCGACAAGGAAGCATTTTGATAGAACAATTACCAAGTATGGTACCCATTATTTGGTGAATTTAGTTAATCAATCAGGTTATGAACAACCAGTAAAATTAGCATATGAAAGTGCAGTCAATGCATTAAATGATTCAAATATTAAGTATACCTATTTTGATTTCCATCATGAATGTTCAAAAATGAGATGGGATAGAGTTAAATTACTTTTGCAATATTTAAGTGAACACGGTCTTTCACAAGATGATTATTCCTTAGTAACAGTTAGCAATGAATTTGTCGCTGAAAAAATTCAAAGTCATGTGGTCAGAACTAATTGTATGGACTGTTTGGATAGAACTAACGTTGTTCAATCAATGTTTGGTAGATGGTATTTACAAAAGCAATTAATTAATGCAGAAATTATCAGTGGCTCTGAGAGTTGGGAAAATATTGATCCAGATTTCAATTTCAGTTTCCAAAACTTTTGGGCTGATAATGCAGATTTTGTCTCAAAAGCATACTCTGGTACCGGTGCATTAAAAACAGATTATACTAGAACCGGTAAAAGGACTAAAACTGGTGCATTAAATGATTTAAATAATTCAATTACAAGATATATTAAGAACAATTATTTTGATGGTTCAAGACAAGATGGATATGATTTGTTTCTTGGTAATACTTTACCATACGAAAAAACAAATTCTCCTTTTAAAGATTCAAGACCTCAATTGTTTCAAGTTGTTCCATATTTATTTATTGTCAATTTAGCGATTCTGTTAACAACTATTATATTTCCAAAGTATTCTTTGTTTGACAAAAGAAATTTGATTGTTATAGGTTTGTCAGCACTAGTTTCAACAGCTTCAGCTAGATTTCTTTTAAAAAATGGTATTCAATTTGTTAACTGGCCAGCATTAACTAAGCTGGATTTTCTTACTAAAGAGGAGGTTGTCAATAATGGTAAAGTGGAAGGATATTTATTCAAACAGGAGTCTAATTATAACAAATACTCTGGTTCCACTAAAAACGAATGAACGATTGATGATTTTATTTTTATACTACTCTTTATTTATTATATATCTATTTAACTAACGTATCTTTTAAGAATATCGAAAGTGTGGCTCAATATATGTCACGTGATTGTTTCTGTAAAAATTTGTACGAAATAAAACAGACAGAGTCAAAATTAAAGATTTTGTGTCATCGTTAATTTTATTCAGCTGATTCCAAAATTTTTTTTAATATATATACACTTTCTTGTACCACAAAAACATCGTACGTTTCAGTTAAATTCGTTGAATAGTATATCGATAAATAAAATGAGTATTGAAAGAAAAGAACCTAATTATTTTGGTGCCGGTCCAGCTTTGTTACCAACTAAAGTTTTACAACAAGCTGCACAAGATTTAATCAATTATCAAAATCAAGGCATTGGAGCAGGTGAAATTTCTCATCGTTCTGCCGCTGGTTCTGATATTATTGACAAAACAAAGGAACATTTAACTAAATTGTTTAACATTCCAGATACACATGAGGTTTTCTTTCTTCAAGGTGGTGGAACTACTGGATTTTCATCAGTTGCGTCAAATTTAACTGCTGCCTTTGTTAAAAAGACAGGAAAGGCAGGTAAACCAGGTTATGTTGTTACTGGTACATGGTCTAAAAAGTCTTATGAAGAAGCTCAAAGATTAGGGTTTGAACCAAGAGTAATTGTCAACTCCAAGGAAGTTGATGGTAAATTTGGTGATATTCCAAGTGTTGACAAATGGGACATTCCAACTGATTTAAGTGAAGTTTCATATGTTTATCACTGTGATAATGAAACAGTTAATGGTGTCGAATTTAGAGAATTTCCATTTGAAAAATTTCCAAATGTTGAAATTGTTGCTGATATGTCTTCAAATTTCCTTTCTAAACCAATTGATGTTAGTAAGTATGGTTTAATTTTTGCTGGTGCTCAAAAGAATGTTGGTATTGCAGGTATTTCTATTTATATCATTAAGAAGACACTTTTGGAACAAGTCGACAGTGATGAATTGAAAAAGTTAGGTTTACCAGTTACTCCAATTGCATTTGATTATCCAACTGTTGTGAAGAATAATTCTGCTTACAACACAATTCCAACATTTGTTGTTTTGATTGTTAAGTTAGTTTTAGAACACCTGATCAATAAAGGTGGTTTAAAGATACAAGAAGCAGAAAATATTGAAAAGAGCAACCAATTATACAAAACATTAGAAAAATATCCAAATCTTTTTAATTTGCCTGTCACTCCAAGAGCTAGATCTAGAATGAACGTTGTTTTCACTATTAAGGATGGTTCTCTTGATAAGGAATTTATTTCTCAATCAGAAAAGGCTGACTTGTTTGGGTTAAAGGGACACAGATCTGTTGGTGGTATGAGAGCTTCTTTATACAATGCGGTGAGTATCAAGAGTACTGAGCTGTTATGTGACTTTGTTAATAAATTTGCTCAAGAACATTAAGTTGGTTTAAAATATATACTAAAACCTAATTAAAAAAAAATATTTCTATATCTTTAAGGATTCAAAATACCTGGTATATAATATAAAATCAAGTAGTCTGTGTTATCATTAATATGAGAAGAAAGAATGCAACCGCTTTGATGTAAAATCAACTGCACAGTAGAAGACATTTCAAGCATTTTATTAGCAATATTCCACCATTTCGGTTTAATTCTGATTGTTAGAACATCATTTTGCTCAGCAGATGGGTATTCTTTTGATTGCACTGCTCTCTTCCATTTTAGGGTTACGTTCTTCTTATCATTATTCATAGACAACTGTAACTCACCTGTTTCACTGGTTATTATATCCAAAGACTCGAACCCCTTGTGACGTTCGATTCTACGCATAAGTTTCAAAAGCTCACTATCTAAAGCCAATGTTCTTTTGATGTTATTGGGTGGCGGGGCAGTTATCGCTGCTGCCTGTGCTGGCCGAAGTAAAACGACCGGGAGTTCAAAATGGTGTGTCATTACTGGGGCGGCCCCTTCTTCGTACGACAGCGCCAATACAAAGAGTTTTCTACCTCCCCCTGGTACGCCCACGCCGCCACCAGGGGTATTTGGATGTGGGGCGTACTGAAGTCTTGCCGTGAGGGCAGACAATACGACGCCCTTTGACTGCGCAGTATGGAACGCACCGAGAACAGAGCAGAGTGAATTACAAGACAATTGTAGACCAATCACACCGCCCTTGGCATTGATGACATACTGGGAATCCTGAGCAAGGACACTCCAGTCTATTTGAGACCAAACAAGTACTCCATTGGCTTCAAGACCAGAACACACGATCAATTTTTCTTCTTCAAAGCATAAAGTAATGAATGCATTGCTTGGATTATTCGTGGAGTTGCTGAGTGCTGAAGAGCCAGTTGACGCGAGACGTTTAACGCCTGCTGCTATATTCAAAGCTCCCAATAAATCGGAAACTTCGTCAATAGTGAACCGCAGTTTCATCCAGTTATGTTGCTGTAGTACTATAAGGATCCGATGGAGGGTGTGAGAATATAAAGACGCACACGGAAAGAAATGGTGGTAATAGAACCTCCGTCTTTTCAAGCCTCCCGTGAGATTGAATTAGAATATGGAGAAAGAGAGGAAATAAAAAAAGGAAAGTTTACGCCCGATCTGGATGTTGTTTCTATTCATATCAATCATTTAAAGATGGCTTCTTGGAAGAGGTTGTTTCGTCATCCACAAGAAAGCGTATCAGCAAACACGATTTCACCTTCTGCATCAGCATCTTCGAATTCCGGGTCCATCCAATCATCAGTTCAACAACAACAACAACAACAAGCATCATCAGCTTCGTCATCAAATTCAACGCCTTCGGAATCCCAGACTACTACTCTTTTCAGTAACAGTGATATCACAACTAATGATAATATACAAGTCGATGAATCTAATTTAAGTTCAATGGATTTAGGAGAAGATGGTACTGAACACAATAACAAAACACCAAAGTCTAATTTAAAACCAGGTTTATTAACTGTTAAAGTGTATTCTGCCAAGGACTTAGAAATACCATTACCATTAAGAGTTAACAAACCGATTTTAAACAAATTGGCCAGTTTAGGTCATAATATAGATGAAGCACAACTTCAGAGTAAAATTGATTTACTCGATGATTCACTTGCAGAAGCCTCACAAACTAATTTATCTTATTATCTTCCGTCAACATTAAGGATTTCTAATAATACTAATTCTGGTAATAAATCTGATGATATCACACATTATAATTTAGTTTACACTGTTGTTGAAGTTGAAAATTCAAGTGAGAGAATTTCATCGATGGGTAATACCGTTGCTAATGCTAAATTTAACACAGTTACTACATTTGATATAACATCACCAAATACTGCATTTATGAACGTTCAAATTTATGCGAGAATTCCAGGGTCTTTATTAGAATCTAATAAACAAGAAGATCATTTATTGGGTTCTTTTTCTTATAAACTAAGTGAATTTTTGAAAAATCAGCAATTGAATCAACCAATTAGATTATTAAATCATGCTTGGATTAATTTGAAAAACCCATACAACGACCAAGATGTTGAAGGTGCACTAAATATAACCTTAGATTTCAAACCTCTAACTAATGAACGTATGCAATTATCTATCGATGATTTTGAATTATTAAAGGTTATTGGTAAAGGATCGTTTGGTAAAGTTATGCAAGTGAGGAAAAAAGACACAGGAAAAATTTATGCATTAAAATCACTTAGAAAGGCTCACATTGTTAATAAGATGGAAGTCACACATACATTGGCAGAAAAATTTGTTTTATCAAAAGTTAATTCACCATTTATTGTTCCATTAAAATTTGCATTTCAAAGTAATGAAAAACTTTATTTAGTTTTATCATTTATAAATGGAGGTGAATTATTTCATCACTTACAAAAAGTTAGAAGATTTCCGTTAATTCGAGCAAAGTTTTATATCTGTGAATTACTTTCAGCAATTGAAAATTTACATAATTTAAACATTGTTTACAGGGATCTAAAACCTGAAAATATTTTGTTGGATCATCAAGGCCATATTGCTCTTTGTGATTTTGGTCTTTGTAAGATCAACATGAAAAATGATCAAAAGACTAATACATTTTGTGGTACACCTGAATATTTAGCACCTGAACTATTGTTATCAAAAGGTTATACAAGAGTTGTTGATTTTTGGACAATTGGTGTTTTACTTTTTGAAATGATTACAAGTTTACCTCCATTTTATGATGAAGACGTTAATAAAATGTATCAAAAGATTTTGAAGGATCCATTAATATTTCCTGATTATGTTGACGCCATTACCAGCGATTTAATTACAAAATTATTAAACAGGGACCCAGAACAAAGATTAGGATTCAACGGTGTCGAAGAAATCAAAAGACACACATTTTTTAAGGATATTGATTGGAAAAAATTAAATAATAAAGGTTATATACCACCATATAGACCACAAGTTAAGGATTCTTTAGATATTACAAATATTAGTTCTGAATTTACTATGGAGAAGCCACTTGATTCAGTAGTCGATGATTTCTTAAGTGAAAGTGTTCAAAAGCAATTTGGTGGTTGGACTTATGTTGGATCCTTCGGAAAATAATACCACAAATCTTATTATTACTACGACCAAGATCTTTTTAAGCTATCTAAAGAGTAAATTTTCATATTTGTATGTAGTATTGAATATTTTTATACTGTGTAGCTTTGATTAAAATTTATTTTTATACATACATACATACATACATATATACTATGAATCAATTGCAAGGTTATGATTATCCTTGTAAATCCAAAATTGATAAACAATAATAATATCTTGAATAATAGTGCCAGAAGAACCTATAATCCAACTTGAATTCAGCTTAATATATTCAATATCTGATCGGAAAGATATAATTTGTAAAGAGTAAGTTATGTTACCAAGCATTGTCAATAAAAAAAGAAGTAAAGATAATCCTTCGGTTGATTTCAATTTATAATTTTGATAAATTTGAGGTAATCTTGCCAATAAATAAAGAGACGCCGAAAGATATCCAACTATTTGAGGACCAATATTATTGTTTGATTCCTTATTAATTTGCAAAGATTGAGAATTTGGTGAAATTAGTGAGCCTACTACACCTGATAAAATAACAAACCCAATTGGTATAACATATTTAACAAATATAGAATGATTTTCAGGTTCATAAATTATATCTTCTAAAGTTGAAGAGTGTGATTTTCTCCTATCGTTATCATTTCTGTTTGAGCCATAATTGGCAATATTGATTTGTTGATGATAATTTTCGTTACCTAATAAAAGCTCTTCATCATGAGCAATATGATGTGCTTTTGTCTTTTTCCTTTTGTCATCATAAAAAACCTTGATATAGAAATAAAAGTAAATTGTTAACAAATCACTTAAAAGGAACCAAGTTGCAATCAAGATAACTTCTGGTAAAAGACCAGCCCAAACAGAACCAATAAAATTTGCTAGATCCCCAAGCATCCACATACCCAAGAATGATAATGAGACTCCTTCAACCGTTTTCAATCTCCACTGTTCAACCATTTGTGGTACCATTAACACCAAAAAACAAGCAAACGAAATTGACCCAAACATAGAAGATAGCTTCATTCTTAAAGGGCTTGGAAGTTCATATTCTTCAAGTGTCTGAATGGCTAACGTAGCCAGCAAAGAGAACACCATTTAATTAATAGTGTTAGATGTTTTCGAAAAAAAGGAAAGTGTATCGCCAATGATAACGACTTTAATTAAAAAACTGGCGAATCTTCTGAAAAACTTCCATTCTTTTACTTTTGTCACTTTTATCTTATTATCTACTGAAAACAATGGGCGTAGAACCTTGCAAGGAAAAGGCCTGTATGATCCAGGCATGTTTACAGAAAAACAACTACAACGAGAGCAGATGCACAGAAGCCATTGACGCCTTGTATGCTTGTTGTAATGATTTCTATAAAAAGGATGGCCCAGAGGCTAGATCTCCATGTTGTCCAATACCAAGGTTATTGAAATTCAAAATGGAACAAAGACTACAAGAGCAACTAGATGCCAAATTAATTTAGAATTAAAAGAAAAAGATGTGAGTTAAGGACAGCGTAGTCAAGACAGAAAAAGGCAAGACACGACAACAAGCCGAAAAGAACTGGGGCCACATCCATGGCCACCAAAACATTGATCTAAGACTAACCCACAGCACTATCCAGAAATTTGCACTAAGTGCTTACAGGATCGCAACTCTAATGGGCGTCTATTTGGTTAAAAAACATTGTTATAGAAAGAAAAAAAGGTTTATATAAATTAAAAATTTCTTGACAAAGCTAAGCGCCCTTTTATAGTGCTCACTATGTGCTCAGCACAATTTAGGGTTTCTTTCAATATGCTAAGAACGCTTTTGTTCATATTCATGTGGGTCTGGTATGAGGGCCTTTAATGATGATTCTCCTGGTACCCAAAGGTCAACACTTGATGGTGTTACTGCAATTCGAACCTCTTCTTCAAATTTCTGTAATGCATCATCAATACTTGCTGGTTCAACACCATTTTTTATTAATTGATCTCTTAATATGGCGATATGTGTTTGCATTTTCCCTTGAATAATAATGTCTTTTTTAGTAGTTTCTATTGCTGCTTTATTAATCTTTTTCTTGTAACTTTGCATTTGTGTTACTAATTCCTTTTGATTCTTTTTCATAACTTTCATTTGTCTTTCACTTTCATCTAGTCGTTCGTACTGATCCGCTACTAGTAGTGTTAAGCAAACAGTTATTCCCACGTATGCAAATGCCTTACTAAAAACAGTTAATATTTCCTTGTATTTATTTATATAATTTGATGATGTTTTATCAATATTTTGAGATGGTGGAAAATGGGTAGGTGGAACGATTGATGAAGTATTATTCTTGGATTTAACAGATATCTCATTAGATGGTTTTGTTTGAAAATGTTCATTTATTATTGGTTTCAATTCATCATTTTTGTCGGTCACACTACCATTATTATCCTTTAAATGTTCATTTAATTTCTTTGGAGGATCATTTTGTTTTGAAAAATGAGGTTTCGGAATGGAATTCGACTGGTATCTCGCCAATGATTTCGCTGATCTAATCCGTAAGATATTCATCATCCTAAAAGTAGACTTGAATCGTTAGTTATTCAAATGGTTACAGTTTAAATAAAGCTAAATGAACTTAAAATATAAATCCTCCTTTTTTTCACATTATCTCGCCTTTTAATTGGTTCATTTACTTTGAAAATATAATTGTTACTTTATTAGCAAAAGTTTGTTACTGTTTTACGCAAACAATTTAACTGTAGAAATTGCCTTTTATTATATTATAGAAAGAAAAACTTTATATTTAGTGCTTTCTTGCAGCAGCAATGACACCGTTCAATTCTTCAACCTTAGCCTTGGCTCTCTTTTGAGTACCAAGTCTCTTCTTACAGAACTTCTTGGCTCTCTTTTCACCAGCGTTTCTAAGTAATTCGATGGCTCTTCTTTCGTATGGAGCAAGACCAGCGACTTCCTTAACAAGAGATCTGACAAAAGCAGCTCTCTTGGTGACAGCACCGTTCTTTCTAGCCTTTGGAGCAACGTCCTTAGCTTCGACCTTGTGGCCCTTGTTCAAACCGAGAATCAAACCTGTATAAGTTTTTATGTTAGTATTCATTGCTTAGTACACCAAGATGTGAGTAATGTAGTGAAAAAAGAAGGACTAAGATAATAATTTCCAAAGAGACTAATAAAAGTTTTTCATAAATAATTTCATTTAAAAATTTTCATTATTCTACCTTCAGTAAAGTGTTATATGAAACATTTCATGAGGCAACACATTAAAAAATCTATGCATTATGATCAACTGATTAACCAATAATTTCACTCAAAATGAAATTAATATACTTTATATTTATTAACACTTTTCATTGAACTTTAAAGTATTTTTGTTGATCTTTAAATCTAGGTAATATTTTATATTTTACATATATTGGTTTTCATAAGTTTGGATTAATAAGTGTCACGTAATTTTGATTCTGAATTGCCTTAATGAGTGACGCATTGAAATACTCCTAAACAAGTTTCATATTCTCTTTAATAACTATATCTAACTCTTTTGATTTAACGTTATAGACATACCAGATGCAGCCATTTTTGATTGATATGTATTGAATATTCAGTGAATGAAAATTAAGAAATTCCTTCAAATTTTATTAAAATTTTTTGTCCAAACTCGTCGCGACGCTGTTTGCAAATTACTAGCTTAAACTTTTTTATGGCGGTGCGAGGGGTATTTACCTTTATCCGATAATTTATTATGTGACTGCGTTTATATGCTCAGTATAAATAAGCATGTCACGTGATAAAAAGTTTAATATCATATCACCTTTTAATGTATAGTTCTAATGTGTATTAATCATAGCAACTATAATCTACTTCCTTATTCTTTTCATAATTTATTAATATCATGATAATAAATATATCGTTTTGTCTCTATATACAAATTTAGTTACAAAAATGGCCAATACCCATTCATGGAAGCCTTAAACCTTAAAGTTAACATTACTAAGGTCAACACTGTATTTTTCACATGCCTTAACAATATCTTCAAATGACTTATTGGAATATTCATGTTTAAATTCAACTGCCTTTAAGTTATCAACTTTAGTCTCCTTAATGGCTGGATATAATTTCTTTAAAAGTTGTCTTTTACCGATTGTCAATTGAATTGGTTTACCGTTGAATTGACCATTGTAGTAAATCTTGACATCACTTCCGTTATCCTTTTTAACAACTTCATATAAAGAAGGTCTTGATGCCTTCTCTTGTGCTTTAACAACATCATACTTCAATCTCCATCCAAATAATCCAAGTTCTTTAATTCTAGCTGATTTATCCTTTGTTAAATACTTGTCTAAACCACCTTCTTTAGTGATAGTTTTTAAAACCCTTGCTGTCATTCTCATTTTGATCAATTTGTTCAATGAATCTGACCAAACTCTCTTTGTGATAACATTTGGTAACCAGGTTCTTCTAGATTTATTTTTCATTTCCGATATTTGATTACCAAATCCAATTACTTGACCTCCAAATAATCCATGGTCCCCTCTTTTAAAAATTCTAGCTTCTCCATATGGATATTTAGGATATTCAGCCTTTTTTGAAGGAATATAAAGTCCAACTGGAATTTTATCACCCACTTGGTAATCAGGAACCTTCTTTATTTGTCTATTGACAACACTTTTATATGCTCTCGCTTCTACAGACTTACTAGAACTAAATGCCCTAATAAAATATCCTTGCATTCTTTCAAAAACCATAGTTATATACAGTTTATTTGTCTTTTTAAAGTTCTTCTTCTCTTAAAAAGCTTTTCTTCGTTCTCAGAATTTCTTTATTTCTAAATTATCAATAAAACTCGATGGCATAAAATACGCGCGGCCCCTACTAATATTATGGTGCAATGCTCATCGTTGCATCATGTCCATATATTAATTTCATCTCACTTAAATTACTTCCTGAATTCATCAATAAGAAACTTAATTTGTTGTATTTATTCATTTACGTTATTTTTTCTAAGTTATATATAAATATATAAATGCTCAAATATGTAAAAAAATATCAAAATGGATTAATACAAATTACCAAAATTTTCCTGGTCCTTTTAAATGAAACATCGATTTACCTGATGTTGCAGTACCGCCTTTCCCTTCTTGGTGTTTTTGCTTAAGAATACTGTTTTCTTTTTCTAAATTAGCTAATTCTTCTTCTAATTTCATATTTTCTTCCATCACTTGAATATTACGTTCCATTGCCTTATGAATTTCAACATCAATACCTTCAGAAATTGGTCCGGAAAAATCAACTTGAGAAGTACCTACTGACTGGAAACTATTTAACCTATTAGTTAATTCTTCAATCTGTGCTTGTAAATTGCTGTTTTCATCTTCTAGTGAGCCAATTTTCATTTTTCCATTTATCATTTCATTGGCGATTTCAATATGTTCACGGTTTAAAATGGCATATGCAGTTTCAACTTCTCTGATTTGTCTTGTTAGTTGACCATTTTTTACTCTTAGATCTTCAATTTCAAACTCTCTTTCATTTTCCAATTTTTCAATCTTTTCTAACTCAACACGATATTTATTTAACTTTATTGTCGATAGTTCAATTTTTAATGCATCTTTAACAAACTTGTCAATTTCATAGTTGCCATCTTGATTTAAATAACAATGAAATATTTTCTCCTTAAGATATTCAATCAATGATTCAAATTTCAAAGTTAATAATTCATCTTTATTTAACAGTAGCAAATTTAATGAAAATTGTAATATTGATTCTAATCCTTCTGCAATAACAACATCAAATATTCTCAGCACTAATTCAAGTGGAAATTTATATCCAAATAGTGTTAAAAACCATTGTGTTGCATACATTGATGATTTAACACCTTCTTTCTTAAAATGGTATGCTAAATCAGGAATCTGATCTTCTATCAACCTATCTAGCTGGTACATTCTTAAACGCAAACCTGGCATTTCTGGTAAATAAAAATCTCTAAATCCATATGTAAACATTAATTTTACTAGTAAACAAAATGCTTCACTGGGTTCCATGTTTATTAACATAGGTGCAGTAAAAAATGCCATTCCTTGAGTATATCCAACTTCAGTATCAAATAAGCTATAAGCTTTTATTATTTGAAAAAGATCTTCCATCTGGGTTTCTAATGAGCTCTTAACAAAACTTGTTCTTGATAGATCTCTTCTAATTTGTTTTTCATATTCGTTTTGATCATTCTTTGATTGAATAAAAAATTCTTCAAGTTTAACAGATTTTGATCCGCAAACTATTTGCCAAATCATACCCCGCAATTCTTGTGGTATACCATCACTTATATGATGAATTAATTCATCTCCTTGTTCTTCGACAATAGTAGAATAATCATTAACTACACCTGACCAAAACTCCCAATCAATTTTATTAATAAGTTCTTCGTTGTGTGTATACTCAACGCCAGATTTAACTTCATGAAAAGTCTTTCTCAACGTCTCATTTCCAATATTCAAAGACTCTTGATCACCTGGAGACTGTAATGACAACGAAACCTTATTCTCTTCTAATCTAGTTGAAATCAAATTTCCTTCTTTTACTTTATTCAATTCTGCTAAAGCTTCTTGGTACTCTTTTATATTAACTGAATCTTCAGAAATTTCAATCCATCTTTTTTTGGATGCTGATACTTGTTGCAAAGATTTGTTTTCTGAAAGTGGATTATTGCCAGCATCTTCTGTTGAATCAACTGACGTCATATCACCAACAGAAAGTTCTCCTGTGTGAACCTTAATAATTTCATTATTCGATCCACTTAATTCAGAAAACTCCTTATTAGCTGGTGATGAAGCAGATGATGTGTTAAATATATTTAAATTCAAACCGTTGCTCTTCCTAGCTTCATTTAATGTAGAATTCGAAGCTGTTAATCGATTTTCCTTAGATATATTGGTTTCAGTTTCTGATTCTCCTTCAAGTCCACTTTTAACATTCAATAAATTGTGATTTTCTTCCTCTGTTGGAAGCTGTTTGGTATCATCTCTAGTATTTGAATCATCATCAGTAATTTTTTCTTTTAGATCTTCAAATGTTGTTTCAATATATCCTGTTTCAAGTACTGGTTCCTTATCTTCTTTTCTTCTATCATCTTGCGGAATATTATCTGCCATGTTGTCACCAGCATCAATAAACGTCTCCGAATTGCTTTCACTGGAATTCGTTTTAAGACTTCTTTCATTTACTTGATTTTGATCATGTTCATCGGATCCAATTTTATCCGAATTCACTTCAATGCTTCTAGCGTTATCCAATTCTTCGGTCATCGTTGACTTGTTATTTTTCAGTAACTACTTGCTTATATAACGAATAATAAAGATTAAATCACTGCGCCTTTGCTATTGAAGAGGTTGTAGACTCTTCGCGATTTAACAAAAATAATTACGTTAGTTCTCTTGGTATAAATAATCATTAAAAAAAAATCATTCATGTGTATACAAAAACTTAAAAAGAAGCCATACTAAAGGTGAGTGGGAATAATATCAACAGCTTATCCCTATGGAATTAAAAAAAAACTCAAACAAATTTCCCATAAAAATTCAATAAAAAAAGTGGCATTATTATTAGTATTGGTATATCAGATATAGTGATAATTGGTGTTCTATTAAACCACTGCTTGTTCGAAATAATTATCCGACGCTGATAAAATAGATGGATCATAAGATAAATCATCTATTGAAGAAAAACTGTCACCACTAGATAATACAGACTGAAAGGACTCTGTGCTTGACACTAAATCTTGATCAGGACGCAAATATAGTTTGGAAGAAGACAAATTCGAAGAAAGCTTTGTATTCATATCTTTATCCATTTTATAAACTATCCCAGTAGTAATTTCATATTCAACTAACAGGGCTTCCATTTTCGGTACCTCGCAATTAGGGCAGTAAAATCGCAACCTGCCATTGGAACACTTAAACGAAGTTGAGCCAATGTTTTCACGAAACAATCCGATATCGGACAAAACTTTTCTTTGATGTTCCATAACAGACTCAATCCTACAAGAAAGTTCTTTTGATAAAATTTCATCAAAAAACCCAGCATTTGGTAATAATTCTTCAACGGAGACAGTGTTCATATTGAATTCAATAAATGATCCATATTCATGAACAAAATGATTGTTGGAAAGTTTTCCAGCCAATTGAATATCTTCGTTGGCATTGTTTTCATTGGTATTGTAGTTACCAACTTGAATTTTAGTTTTCAAACAGTCTTTAGTCAATTGACCGCCTTTTAAAACGAAGGTTCTAATACCTTGCGAAAGATTTTGTACGGCTTGAGCTGACGTTGATCCACCAAAAGTCGAAAACATTCTAGCATTGTGATGAACAAAGTGTGTATACATATTAAAGCCAGCACCACCCTTTAATGAAACTCTTGTTGCAACCCTAAATGGTTGAATATGATAAATTGCATTTCTAAATGTACTGGTCAGGGGTTGTCTTCTATAAATTGATTGAATATGTTTAAAATTTAATGTTGTAGTTGTTGATTTAATATTATAATTGATTGCATTTAACGACGACGTAGAGAACTGTCTTCGGGTTACACGACCAGCCAGTGGATGTTGTGGCTTAACTCTTTCAACGGGAACTCTTACAGGTGATCGTTGTAACCTCCCTCCGAGTTGTGCCTCTCTCAACAGCTCACCAAGCTCCTCTAAAGACTGTTTAAACTCTTTGGCCGCCTTACGAGAAACTGATATAATCTCCCTAAGGGCTCTAGGTATCATTTATTTTGCTAGCTAAGAAGAAAGTGATAAGGATTAGAGAATATTTCTTGAAGCGCCTCCGATTTCTCCGCCCTAAGATGACTCTATTTAAAAGGCACATAATAAATTACGTAAGAAAATCCTCATAAGGATAAACGTTAAGAAAATCAATTAATTAAAATACTAAGCAA
Source organism: Saturnispora saitoi (assembly GCA_030579535.1). NCBI lineage: Eukaryota > Fungi > Ascomycota > Pichiomycetes > Pichiales > Pichiaceae > Saturnispora > Saturnispora saitoi. The sequence continues at coordinate 263,558 of JAKTRF010000011.1, read as the reverse complement.
AAAAAAGGTAAAAATTTGAAAAAATTCAGGCCATTAAAGTAATTTACTTGCCTTTTCTAAACATTATCAGGGTGATTGTTAACAGGAGCAGCTTCAGAAGATTTTAAAGTTGAAGCATCCTTGACTCTGTTGTTCTTTTTTGGAACTCTAGCTAACCAATATAAGAAATAAGAAAACATGATGTTGATCCCAATGTAACAAATAAAAATACCCCAATCTCTCCAACGATTGTCGTAATTGATATGAATGCTTTCTAAAAAGGCATTAGTGTTGGAGCCAGTACAAAATGAACAAAGTTCTGAATTAGTCTCAGGTCCTAAATAACCACCGGAAGCAGATATAAAATCAGCCATGAAGGAAGCACACGATTGGCCTTCAGGTGGTGGGAATTTAACAAACTCCTCAGTCGAACACAAAAGTGTGGCATTGCCAACACCAGCACTTAAGGTAGCTGAAATCCAGTAAGTAAAAGGACTAACTCTGTACATGAAAGACCAAAAACCAGTTGGGTAATATAAGACACCACAGAAATTCAAACTCATAGTGAATAGCAAATTAGATATGTTAGCACCATTTTGTTCGTCTTCAACCGCGGCAACACACATTAAACCAAGAGTGGATGCATAGTTAAAAAAGGCAACCAAAAGCAACCAAACTAAAGCACCACGTTCGTGAACAGTATTTGTTTCGGATGCATTTTTATATAAACCAACAGGATAATACCAACAAAAGTAGGAAATAGTACCACAAAAAAGGTTCCATGGAATTTCAGCAGTGATTTGAGCAGTGATAAACGCAAACCATGAAAAAGTCTTAGATGGTCTTTCACGAACTTCATAGATAGAACGTTGAATCACATAATTAGGTAACATTTGTTGAACTAAAGTAAGTAACATAACGGAAAGCATGAAAATACTTAACATTTGATTCTGTAAACCTTGAAGAGATGTACCGGCATTATAGAATGAAAAACCATTGAAAAGAGAACTGCAGATAGCAAGTAGAATTTTACTCCAAATATATGATGGGGTTCTATAATATTGTTGGATAACACGCTTTGTAACTTCATAATATTGAGTCCATGCATTGGAAGCATATTCCCTTTGAGCACTAATAGATTGATCAACGGGCTTTTCAACAAGTTTAGTTTCCATTTCTTCTAGTTCATCTCTTATGGCTTGCCTTTGATCAGATGCCATCCAAACTTCATAGTAATCTTGGTTAGCATGAGAACCAGGAGCAGCGCCAATAACTTCCAACATCCATTCAGCAGGATTGGCTTGTGGTGGACACTTTGGGGCACCATGAGATTCAAAGTATTTGATTAATGTGTTACAATTATCCCCCAAATCACCAAAGTAAACTGTTCTACCACCCTTAGCAAGAAATAACAAACGATCAAATTCCTTGAGTAAAATAGCAGATGGCTGATGAATAGTACATAAAATGGCTTGTCCTCCATCCGCAAGCTTACGCATTAATTGACAGACTGACCAGGCAGTTTGAGAATCTAAACCAGAAGTTGGTTCATCTAAAAACAATAACAACTTTGGCTTAGCTGCTAATTCAACACCAATGGTTAATCTCTTTCTTTGTTCAACATTCAACCCTTGACCTGAAACACCCACAATAGCATCCGCATATGCGTTCATACCTAAGATTTTAATAATATTTTCGACATATGCATTCTTTTCTTCAATTGGAGTTTCTCTTGGTTGTCTTAAATGAGCAGAAAAGCGTAATGCTTCTCTAACAGTGGAAGATTGTAAATGCAAATCTTGTTGCTGAACATAACCCGTAGATCTTTGAAAAGATTGATCTCTCAAATGACCGTTGACAAACATGGAACCAGAAATAACACCAGTAGTAACTCTATTAGCCAAAACATCTAAAAGAGTTGTTTTACCAGCACCAGAAGCACCCATTAAAGCCGTCAATGTACCAGGTTTAACCCAACCATCAACATGATTTAGGATTCTTCTAGTCTCTGTTTTGATTTGAACTTCATAACAGACATCCTTCCAATGGAAAATGTCATCACCAGCAGCAAGAGCAGACATATCACCTTCATCATGATTTTCGTCGCTCTGTTCAAAAACACCTGCAGGTTTCTCCTTTAAATCTGAAGCAGATTCAATATCATCACCAGCCAATTTTTTTTCTTTTTTAAGCTTTCTCAAGGTTGACTGTAGAAAAACAATAATTTCACCCTTTTGCATAGCACCCTTGTTGACTTCAACAAGGAAAAGGTAAACGCCAAGGAAAAAAAGAATAAAACCAATAACAATACCAAAATTTCTCCACTTATGAGTATTACGGTAACGGTAAGCGGCATAAATATAAGCGGTTCCACTAACATAATCCTCACCATATTTCGAAGAAACCACGCTACAGACCTTATTTTCAAGGGAAACATTGTCATAATTAGGAACAAATGCAGAACAAGCAAAATCTCTGCCATGAAATTCATTAGTCATAAGCGATTCAAAGACGTATGCCACAGGGTCAATGTAATTAATCCAACGAGACCACCCGTGCATAGAAGGAGTTGGTAAAGCAAAACCAGTGTAAATAACCATAGCAGTTAAAAAGATAGCAGCAGGAGGCATAGATTCGGACAATGTTTTGAAAACGGAACCAATAGAACGGAAAATATGAGACATGACCAAAGTAGCAGAAAAATTCATAAGCAAAAAGAAGAAGAAACGACCAGCTTCACGTCTAAAGTTAACCATAAAATAGTAAATTAAATTAAAACCAAGACAAGTAATAATTTTGGAGGGGAATTCGGTAATAATAGAGGCAAATGCATCAGCAGACGGATGGTATAACGCAAAACGCTTATGTTTTTCAACTATTGGTCTGGATTCAAACAATGCCATGACTTCAAGTAAAGAGGAAAAGGCATTAAACAAAACAGCAAAAAACAAAGCAGCAGTACGGTAATAGAAATCACCAGTAATAGGAGATAAATTGTAGAATAAAGATGAGATAATCAAACCCATAATAATATTAGAAATAACTGAAAACAACATAATTGAAGGATCACCTTTAATTCTCCAAACATTTCTTTGCATAACTGCTTTAATCTGCATCCAGTATGAAACACGGAAGGAAGAGGAAGGACGGGTATGGTTAGATTGTTTGGCAACATGTGCAGAACTGTATAGTTCTTTGGTATTTCTCTCAGTACAGTTTGCAACGTAAGTATCAATTTCACCAATTAATTCAGCGTACTCTTTGGAGTTCTTCCAATAAGCTTCAAATTCTTTAGGGGTTTTTGGAACTCTATCCTCCCAGCCTATCTTAGGAACTCTTTCAGCAGGTGCTGTAATGGAAGTTAAAAAATCGGCAGTAGTTTGGCGTTCGGGGCATACATAACCCATATCTTCAAAGAATTGCTTGGCTTTAAGAGCAGATCCAAAATAAATTTGATAACCTTCATAAAGAAGTACAACATTATCAAAAAGATCATAAGCATCCTGAGAACATTGGTATATAGCAATCAAAGGAGTGATGTCCAGAAGTTGAGCTGATGTTTTTAATGCTCTGACAAATTCTAAAGCAGTAGCAGAATCTAAACCTCTAGTAGCATTATCCCAACATTGAATGTTAGCACCACAAAGTGAAACTTCAGCAATAGAAACTCTCTTTCTTTCACCACCAGAAACACCTCTGATGTAATCGTTACCAACTTTAGTGTTGTAAGTGTGAGATAAACCATATGTTGCCATGTAAACGGCAGCCATATGATTAGCATAATCTTCTCTTGAGACACCAGGAATTCTGTTCTGAGGAGTTCTTAAACCAGCAACAAATTCTAAAGTTTGGCCAACAGTTAAATGTGGAAAATGATTATCTAATTCAGCTGAAAAAACAACCTCTCCTCTAAAATGTTTGTTAATATCTTCTGATGTTAAACCATCATAACTACAGAAAGAATCCTTAGAAATTTCAAAACCATAAGTTTGTGCAGCAACTGTTTTCAAAAATGTAGAACAACCAGCTCCAGGTCTACCTAAAACAACGGTTAATGTAGATGGTTTAATAATACCGTCCATTGATTTCAAGATTTCAAAGTATCTTGACTTATCATTCTTTTTAAAGTTATTTAAATAAAAATCTTTGGCCTTTTTAAAAAGATAGTTGTCAAACGTGGCCTGATAATCAGCATCAGATGAAACACCTTCAGCAATAAGATTTTTATAAGCAAAACCAAGTGATGTTGGTTTGAAGAAGTCAGTGTCACCTTCAATAAGTTTTCTTATATTTTTAACCCAAAATTTAGATTCAAATTGATCGCTTTGGGGATCCAATCTAGGGTCAACAGCGGTAATTGGATCAACACCTGGAACCTGGGACATTGTTGTCATTGTTCGTAAAAGACCGGGAGGTTCAAAGCTTGATGGGCTTATTTGGGAACCAATATCACCTTGGCCTTGTTGAGTAAGCTTTCTTGCAAGTTTTTTAATGTTAGCATCTGCTGACGAGCCAAAACCTTGATAGGAATGGGCATCCCCAGAATACTCTTCATCAGAGCCAGATTCTTTTCCAACGGATATAGATTCCATTGTCATTCTGACTAATTGATTTAGTATATTTAAGTAATAGATATCAAAATCTTAAAAAAAATTTGATGGGCAGCTGTCCCTCTTTATTTGTTTTCGCTTTCGATACTGATGCGGAGATAAGTCTTGGATTTTTGACTAACTTTGCTAGCCTTTTTAATCCGGAAGGTTCCAATTTTAATGCAAATAGGTATATATGTATTTTATACACCTATTGTTCTAATTCCGGTAGTTTCTTTGGTTTTCCGAAATTATTTATTTCAAAGTTCTATCTCAAAATTCTTCCGGAAATAATGTTTATTAATTTTCATAACATAAAAGTATTTTTATTGTCATAAAATAAGCCTTCAATGGATGAAAGACGCCATTCATGTTGGCAAAAATACTAAGCTGTTTTTCCAATAAAGTAAAGTATCAAGGTAGTAATGATTGCACTATATAAACCTGTCTTTATTTGATTTTTTCGAAAACTCTCAGCAGGATAACTAATTCTGCTCTCAACTGTCACAAGATGATTTTTTAAATTTTTGTTTATCTTCTTTAGTTTCAAATACTTTCGTTTTAAAACACTGGTTTCTTCTACAATCTTTTGTTTTTTCTGCGTGAAATTATCACTATCTTCTTGTGAATCAATTGAATTAGCATATGAGCGTTTTGCGCTTTCAAACTTTCTTTGTTGACTATTTACGTCAATTTCCAGTCCCATCGCTAAACTAACTCCGAGTTTTCCTGCTTGTGGGGAAAGTGGGCATATGCCAAATTCAGAATCACTTTGGTGATAATATGGAGATAAACTATCCAGTATAGAGTTATGGCTTATGTCTGAGTGTATTTCCTTCACGTCCTCAAATTCAAACTTATTTACGTAAGCGCTAAATGATGGCTCAGTGTCATCTGACAAGGTCTCTTTGTTGTATTCATTAATATTTTTATCAACTGTATTAACTTTTTTCGAACACATGTCCATAATCATAGCATTACCAACAAAATTTAAACTTGGTGACAAGCTAAAATCGATCTCTAAATTTAGATTAGCACAAGTATTGATAGCATCATATGTTTTAAAATCTTCACAAAGTTCTAAAAAAGAAGTTTCAATGTCTTTTCTTGATAATTGTGGGTTTAATTCCAAGTCTTTAACAATTTTCACAATTAACTGTTTACTATAGTCGGTTAAAACTCTGATCCAAAATCTACATTTATTTCTTAGCTGTTTATAATCGCAAAATTCTAATATGTCACCGTCCGAGCATTCATTTTGAAAATCAGAAACAATACACAGACCCAACATATCGTAACTTTGAAGTGTAACTAATTGGTTGACTTTGATCACTCTGTACTCATTTTTTTGCCAACTGTAGTGAATAAATCCATGTTTTGAAGCGTTGAACATTATTAATCTATCTTGGTGTTGTTTCATAGTATAAATACTTATATGAGTAGTACTAAGTGCCTTATCATCAAAATATAATGTTTGATGAGCATCGACTCTACCTTTTGCTTCAGAGCTTCGACCAATAATAACATTGGGAGCACAGTTCAGTGCTTCTGAAAAGCTTAAACAGTGTTCGAGTGGAATTACACGTAAGATTTTGTTATTGTTTACCATATTTGCACGCTTTTTCAAACTTTAAGTCGAAATATTAATTAATCTGAAGAAAAATAGTGGCAAATTGAATGATAACACTTTTTTCTTCCCGCTACAAAAAATAGTATATGATTTTTTCTTATCAAAAAAAAAATAAGCAAAAACAAATGCTCAGCTTTGGTTTTTTCGTAAATTTTGATCAAAAGACTTAAATCCCTTCCAGAAAGCCTTAAATGACACTGGTTGTGAAGCATAAGAAATAACAATAGGTAAAACAGTGTTGCAACAAAGTGGAAAACCATCAATGGTTTCCAATTGCTGTCTTTGACCTGAATATTTTATAATAAGGCCTGGATCCTGATAGTTAGGCTCGTAATTGAATGGAGAACATATATATTCAGACTCAATTTCAGCCCCAAACTTCTTAAAGATTTCATTACCTATAATTTCTTTAATGCCACTTTGTGGTGTGGCATATTTTCCAGAAAGCAAGAACACAACCAAACGTGTGGAAAACTGATTTAATTCAGGTTTATCACAGTGAAGGTCAATATCTTGGAAAGAACTTGAAAGTGCAGATTCTGGTAATGGTTCTAATGGTTGTAGCATTTTAGTTTCAAAACTTAAATCATTTTTGTAGTTGAGTGCATCAATTTCTTTTTTATTATCTAAATTGATAATTCTAATATAATCTTTAACGCTGTATTTAGCTTTTGTCAAGTTTTTCATTTCTTCTTGAACTAAATTTGAAAGTTGATTAATATTTTCCCAACCAAAACCATTTGATTCATAAAGAGTGATAAATTTTATGTTTGAGCATGCACTCCAGGCAATGATCTTTGCGGATTCATAAACAACTCTGATTGTTTCAGCTGCTTTATGTGTATGATGTGCAGCTGCCCATTCTGCTCTCAGTGTCATCACTTTACTGATCTCATCTTTATCTGGAATAATAATTTTTTTTTCTGCATCTAAATATGGTGTTGGCATTTCAGGTGGTTGTTTAATTGCTAGTACATTCATTTCCAAAATAAATGCACAATGATTAGGAGCAATAAAGTTACCTAATGCTTTTCTAATAATCATTCTATTTCTAGGATGCGTAACAGTTTTGAGGGATTGGCCTAAAGCAAAGTTTCCGATCAAAAAAGGAAGAGCCTTTATCTTACTATGAAAATTGCTAATTGATTGAACTTTCGATACACCAGAAGTTAAGGTGGATGTTTGATGCTCAGATATATTATCATTAAAGGACACATTTTCAACAAAAAACGGCATCAAGGTAACAAGAAACCAAAATGAAGATGTAATGGAATCCCAAGAATCCCTCCAACGCGTCATACTCCATAAATACCACTTGTAGATTACAAAAAAAAAGCTCAAAATGTATCTGTAAACAGCAAAAGTGTAACTTTGAATAAATCCAGCATCTTGAAGTAAAATTCGATTTGACACTGGAAGATTAATCATTGTAACTGGGTGCATATTTGACAAAGAGCCCATATCTTCCCCATATATACCAATTGAAGCAAATAGAACATCTTTATATAAAAATTTTGGCAATAGAATAGAGCTTTGAACAGAATCAGTAGCAGAATACAATTGTTCAACTCCTGTGTTCGAATTGGGATTCATAGTTAAACTTAGGGCAGTAATTATATAAAAAGGAGAAAAAAAAAGAGGTTGCAAAAATAATGGAGTTTGAATCTTATATTATTTCTGGCTGAGCACTGGTGTTGCCTACCAGTGATAAGATCCAATAACTAGTGGAGTATAACAAATAAATTAATTGTATAATGAAACTTCTATACAAGTATAAAAACATATTTTACATGTCTAAACAATAGCTCAATCATGCATTAATGAGTTGCTTGATTTTAGCTTCACCAAGAGCTTGAAGATCCGAGTTACCGCCAATATGTTTACCTTTGATGTAAACGTTTGGAACAGTTCTTTGACCAGAAATTTCAGCAAGAGCTTGTTGAATCTCATCGCCATCCTCTAAGGTATCTAGTTCCAAAACATAAGCATTTGGAATGATTCTTTCAAGAAGACGCTTTGTAGCTGAACAGTATGGACAGTAGGTCTTTGAAGCAACGAAGACTTCGTTTGTATTGATAAGATCCTTGACATGGGCAATAGTTTCAGCTGACATAATGCGTGGTGTATGTGAAAAGTAACGTTTAACTGCGGAAAACACCTTGAAGGAAAGGAACAAGCCCAGGAGAAGCCAGAATGCAGACATCTTAGTTCTATCCTTTTATTTTGGTGTTTCAATCGCCTAGCGCCACAGCGACTACTTTTTACTAACGCAAATAAAGCCGGGTAACCCTTTCTTTTTTAAAAAACTATAAATAAGCTTAGCACTTTTAGATACTAACTCAAGAAGAATGGACACCACATAAATTTACGTATGCCATGAAAAATAAGAATTTAGAATAATCCACTTTTTTTTAAATTCTGTTGTATCACCATATCAGTAACTGCAGTTAAAATAAATTGCATTGATTTTGTGTCAGTTGCGCAGGTCCTATGCACGTAAATCGGCCTCTTTGACCTGTTTAAACTTAGAAAAAGTTTCTCAAAATACTGTAAAACATCTTCAACATCATTACTCCTACCATTGTAATCGGGAAAATATCTACGAAGTGGTGAGCTTCTGACTTTATCTTTCAATAAATCGACTTTATTTAAAAATAAAATAAATGGAGTGTTTGCAAACCATTTTGAGTTGACCAAAGAATCAAATAAAATAATTGCCTCATGCATTCTATTAACACGTTCATCCTCAAATAACATTTGATCATATTCAGAAACCGCTAAAACAAAACATGCGCATGTTATATCCTGGAAACAATGAATCCATTTCTTTCTTTCAGACCGTTGTCCCCCTGCATCAAATATTTTAAATTTAATACCATTAATATTAAATTTAGTTTCCGTTATACCTGTTGTTTTGATTCTACCTTTCAAAATATCATCATCGGTACAAATATAATCGTTATCGACGTAATCAGATGCTTTTTCAAAGAAATAAGGAGCTGATGGTTCAAACTGAAATAAATTGGATTTAGAAACACATTTTTTTATTCCTTGATCGTATTTCCAAATTAATGTCATTGCTTCAGCCACTTCAAAACTTGAGTATATTTTGTTTTCTGATTCATCCACATTAACTGTCGATATAGTATCAAAGTAATCTACTAATAAATCATCAGATTCTTTTGAGTCTTCAATGCTTGAACCAAATGTGTTGTTATCAGTCAACAATGGATCTTCCAACCATCCTGCGTTTGCTCTACCGCTGCTATTTAACCTTCTATACTTGGCACTCTTTTCACTATATTTTCCTAAATGTTCCTTTAAGAATGTAGTACCACCTGCCGCAAGTGTGTCAATGTCATTTAATGGCTTATAATTAAGAATTTTTTGCTTATATTTATAAAGATCAGATGATGGGTTATCACAATCTAATGTAATTCCTAAATTTCTAGATTGAATAATCAAATTTTGCATACTAGCAACACAATCTGCCCAAATAATGTTTTTATATTGAGTTCTTTCCTGAATTGAAAAGCCATTTTTATGTAAAACCCTCATTTGTTTAAGAACGGTTGATTTACCTGATTCTCCTGCACCTAGTAATAGCATTTTAACCTGATTCTTATTATTTGACCTTCTTTGTTGCATTATTTTGTCTAGTTTGATGTCTTGAATTCTATTCATCTGAGCAGAGTTATCATATTCACTCAAAACATCAGATATTCCTTTTTTTTTATTCATTCTATTTTGGAATGGTTCCTCTGGTTTACTGATTGTACAACCCATTGATTTTTTATAATATTCCGTCAAGTATATCTCGATCTTATTGAATTAAATTATTAAATATTAAAGATAGAGTTGCAGGAATTTTATTTATTATTTTAAAATATAATTTCAAAACATAAAGTACTTGATTTAAGGTTGAAGTATACTTTTCTTGTAGTTGATATTATTTCAAAAGACTATTCTTTTTCAAGCCTTTTTTCATTTAATGTTTCAAGTCAGCACAGCCAATAATTATGAAACACCAGCGTTTCATTTCTCCTAGTTACCTAATTCGGTAAATAATATATGTCCAATAAATAATGAAACGTATTTGTTATTATTATATTTCAAATAATCTTCTTTGTGACCTCAATAAACTTCCTATGTTAAAAATAAGTACAATTAATTCTTATCAAGTATTCAATGGTTTTTTTCAACCGATTGGTAAACTCATGGTTCCTGGATATTTCCAAGTTAGACGTTTCGTGTCTTTTCTATTTAAGGATTTATTATGAAACATATCGAGTGTTTCAGTTTTTTTTGTGACCTATGCTCAGTATTATTTTATTCACTTGCTTTGCAATATATGTATAAAAATATAAAAAAATTATATGAAATTTTTTTTTTCATAGTTTTGAAGAATTGCAAGTTGTGTATGACATTTCATAGTCATCGATGATTCCATTGGCATACGGTTGATTGCTATCTTGTCGATTTTCAAATTCACCATCATCGTTTTCTAATGTGTTAAATTTTCTAGTGGAATATATAAGGTCATTACCACCAAAGTACAACTCGCCTTGCAAATCATTAATCTCACTTTTTTCCCCTTCAACAAAGACTATATTTCCTTTGTTTTTAAATGTGATTAGTTTGCAATTTAATTCTGATATATCATCAAATGATGTTATTTGATAGCTGCTACAAACTTTTTTTGGTGGCAAATCTACTTCAAAATCATTAACAATATTAATCTGTGCCCTTTCATTGTACTTTTTATCGATTCGATGTTCTAAGAATTTATTGAAGCTTTCTTTAGATTCTTTAAATAGTTTTAACATCCAATTTTTTGCTTTCTGCCTTATACCAACAGTTTTGTGCTCAACTTTTTTCTCATGGTTACCTTCATCAGGAAACACTATTTCAAACTTTGGCCTGTTAATATTCAAGAATATCATAAACCTTTTTTTCAGATGCTTTTTCTTTTTTTTGTCGTGTTTTTTAATTCTTATATATCTATCATAAGAATTATGATTAGGTATTTCTTGTAAGTAATTTCTAGCATTATCACTGTATGTAGTACTTGGATTTGGACAATAATACGGATATTTATTTTTTCTAATTAAGGAACTATAGTTTTCGTAATTTTTGTAAGTAGCAACTAAATCAGCATTAAATTTGACGTCTTCATATATTTTAAAAGGTTTAAGTTGTGTGTATTCCTTGTAATTTTGTTTTGAATTTTGCTGATATAGAAATGTTTCAGTTGAATTTGAAAAATATGTATCTCTTTTTGGTATTTCTTTTTGGTTTTCTTTATTTTGAACTACCGACTCAGTGTTAAATTTTTCTTTGGTTGAGTTAATATCATTACAATTGCCTTTGTCTAAAAAACTGGTATATTGTGATTCATCTATATTTTTATTAAATGCGTTCATAACATCGGCTCTTTTCTCGTTTATGTTTTCATAGAAAAAGTTGTTTGGTGTAAAAGTATCATTTTGTTTTATTTTTGGTTCACCAAAAGGTAATTCTGTTCTTCGGATATACCCAATACTTTCATTGAAGTTTTTAACTAATAAAGATTCTAAACCTTGAACCGAATCATAATCAACAATTTCTTGTAGACAATCAATATGATTATTTGGGAATTTAAATTCATTTGAGTATCCATAATTATCTTGATAAACAGATATAATATGATACCTCCCATATTTATTCCGTACTTCATATTTTTTAGAATTTATCTTTTGTGATTTTGGAATATTATCCTGAGCATCTCTTTTGCTTTTAATCTTCATTCCACCAGGGTAATTAAAATGTTGATTTTCTTGAGTCTTATAGCTGCGACCCTTAAAACACAAAGTGCAATTGCTGCAATAAGTCATATTAATAGGATGATATTTATAACTGTTAAGTAAATTGCTATTTCGATTTTTTTCTATATTTAAGTCAGGTAGAAATGGATATTTTGAGCTATTCTGATATTTAGAAAAGAACTCAACATTTAAAAGAAAATCATCATATGCAGCATTTCTTAGAGATATAAAAGGAACACCTTTTGGTTTTGTGCTCAATAATTTGCTATCAATATCAAGATTATTATTGTAATAAAAACTATTCCACCAGCTGTAAAACCGGACTTTGGCCTTTTTTATCTTTAGGTCTAACGGATTAGCTCTACCCAGTGGTAATTCCCAGTTATTTTGCATACTATAAGGGTACTCTAATATTGTTTTCCACAATAATTATAGCAATGGCAAGTAGAAAAAGAGTATTATATAAAATAATATTTGTCTTAAACTGCTATATAGCGTAAAGAAAAAGGCAAAAAGAAAAATCTAATGAAGAATTATGCACTGACTCAGGAGGTTGTCTTCAAGCATCCTCACGACACAGGCAAATGATATATATGTTGTTTCTTTATATGTCACTATTATATTTCATTTATACAATAAATATAGATAAATATATATGAAGCAAACATAAGTTGACTAATGTACATTTGCAGATACTCTACAAAATCTTTCCTGTAACTAGTTGTTGAAAACTTCTGTCTAAAAGCTCTTTCAAACACTTATAACTAATTATCATACAATTCATTTCATCAGGACTAACCAATAAGATTTTTTCATCGACCCCTGCATCTAACTTATTCAGACAATCAATAACATGGGTTAAGTCAATTCGTGGCAACCCATTTTCATATTGGTGAAACACATAATCTTTAAATAAGCGAACAGGATATCTATCACCAGTTTCAGACCATGCCTTTTCCTTAATTAATTCAGGTCTTTCGGAGATAAAATCTAATTTTGCAAACAATCTTACAAGTCTTGCATTTTCTAATTCCCTTGTTAATTGTGCTTCCATGAAATCATTTCTATTTTGTAAACCATTTGATAATCTGAGAATTTCAGGAGCAATTATTTCTGCTAATCTTTCCAAAGTTGAATTTTCTTCAAACATGAAAATAAGTGTATTTTTCAATTTCGAAGTATAATGAAGCTGTTCTATAACTATCTTAGGGTTATCGACTTCTGGTATTGTTGGTAAAGTTACTTTTGCCAAACTGTAAATAATTCTACCTAAATGAAGTAAATCAGACACCTTCTCATCTTCGAGACCATTTGATACTTCATCCTCGTCGGATTGATTTTTTTTAATATCTGCAAGAATAGTTTTTAATCCAATATCAGACAATCTGATTCTACCTTTATTTGTAACCAAAATTTTGGACCAACTAAAAGGCCCTAATTTTAAATTCATTTTTTGGGCTTCAGTAATAGCATTAAGTAGTTGGAATGTATAATTCCAAAGACAGTCCTCTGTAATTAATTCTGGTTTATTGCCAAAATGGTATTCTAATAACGAATATGACAAAGGATAATAATCATATATTAATATCAACGAATTATCACCAAATGCTCTTGTTGTAAAAACTTCATGGAGCTTAATAATATTAGAACACTCTAAAGATTTCCAAATTTTCATTTTTTTAATGATAGTATTTGATGAAATAGGAACATTTTTTAATCTTCTCATACAATACAACAATCCATCTGTATTGGATAGGCATTTATAGACCATTGATGGATACCCATAACTCGAACCAGAAAGGCATTGTCTATCAATTGGGTATAAGGAATGATATTGATTAACATGAAGTGGTAAATCTAATTGATTATTACTAACAGATTTCAAACTTTCTTCATTTTTCAATTGTAATTCATTTCTAAATTCTCTATCGATGAATAAATCTTCAACTGTTCTTTCATCTGGTTTTTTGTTCAATTCAACGTGAGGTGGTGGAGCTGGTGCATAAAGATGAAAATTTGCCGGATAAAGATTGGTATTTTGATAAAACATTTCTTCAGGGCCGTGAATTGATTGAAATGGCGGAATAGTCATGCTCTCTAAAACTGGTGCTGGGCTTGGTAAAGCAGTTGGAACTGTTGAAGATGGTGTGAATACTGGTGCAGTTTCTGGGTTAAAAGCACCATTTAATTTATTAATAGAATTGGTATTGTTCATATTAAGAGGACCGCTACTTATTTCAGAACCCCCAGTAGCTGGTGGTGGTGGTGGTGCTGTTGCTGAAGAAGATGGTATAAATGATGGAATGCTTTCCAAGGAAGGAGACATTACTGCAAATTTATTCAAAGTTGCAGTGGGAACAAAAGATGGAGAGTCAAATTTATGCTTTGTTAACGGAACAGCTGACGTAGATGATGATGTTAAAGAGTTGTTTGTAGCAGACTTACCAAGGATTGAGGTACTAATAACAGATTTGTTTGATGGGGCTGATTTTGCTTTAATTGCGGCAGCAAATGCATTTGCCAAAGAAACATTTGTATTTTGAGTAGGACTAGTTTCATTTGTGACTGATCCAGAAGGAATTGTAGTTGATGCGATCGTAGCTGTTGATAAAACAGGAGAGGATGATTGGGTAGAGTCAGTTTGTAGCTGACGAGCTAAATCATGGTTGAACCCACAACCTTTGTTTTCAAATTTGCAAAAGCCATGAGTTTGAATGTTTCGACATGGGATATCTTTGGCCCACTGGTAGTTACCACTCATGACTTATTTAGAGTGTTAGAGTTGGCCCTTATTATAGTAACAAGATGACAAAAAACAAACTTGTTGCCGCGTTTTTGAATGTTTCTTCAATGCTCTGCTGCGACAGAATATAGAGTAGTTACTCTCTCATAAAATATAATATCCTTATAATAGTCAGAGGAACAAATGTAATAACAGTAGTCAATGTTTGCTAACTTAGCCTTTTTTCCTATAACATTTGGAAATTCTATAACATTATTCTTCAAGTTTTTATTTTTTATTTTTCTTTAGTTTTTACATGTTTTTACATGTAAGATTCTTAATCAAAAAAGCAAAGATTATTAAATTAAGTATATAAAATGTAAAATTATAGATTGAAATATATCTGTAATTAGAAATGAAACTTTACAAATACAAAATAAACTTTAATATATCTTTTATCAATGTGAAGATCTTATCTTATCAGTCAAACTAGACTAATAAAGATTAAGATACCATATTTAAGTATATACAATAACATATCTTATCAAACAGATATGCTTATAACTAAAATGGACTTTAAGAACCAATCTACATTATCGTTATCTCATTAGTATTAAATTGGAAATTCTATCCCTTATTACTACTTAATTTATTGTATTAAAGTTTCATATTAACAATCTAAATAATCTAGAACCACATTGTGTGTTTCATATTCTAATTAATATTTTGTGTATAAAAGGCATTTATTTTATCTTCTACTTTATACTTGTTTTATATTACTTTAAAAAACAATTCAGAACATAGTTTTACATAAAAAAAAATATCTTGATTGAATTTTCAGCAGATGTAATTATATAATGAAAGAAAACCCATATTTGAATTATTAAAAAAGTTGTAAAGGAAAATTAAACCAGTCTTAAATTAAGCATTCATTTATGGACAAAGTATTTAATATAAATATTATTAAAATATTAAGATAATAGTAGATTAAAATTAAAGATTTAAATAGGTCTAGAGAATTGATTGCTAAAGAAATCTATTTCATCCTTTTAACTAGTAAAATGATTTTGATCAATACCTTTATTAGCAGAAGAGGCTAACTAATTAAGCTCAAATAAGAGAGGAGGCTAATTAATATCTATATTGTGATATCTATCATATTATTTTATTAGAAAGTAATTGTGAGATTAATGAACCTCATCTAGATCTAATTTGGTATGGTAAATCTAGATTAAGAAATGCAATTATAAACTTTTTTTTAAATTAAAAGCAATAAAGTGACACACATATTCAGATTTTAGCATTTAATAATATTAACCAACAAGAATAAGTTGTATCACATAAATGGCATTATACCAAAATCAAAAAGTTTTAAAAAAACTCAAAGTTATTACCTTTAATGAATCTAATTATTACTGAATTTAAGTGTTTTTTATTCAACTGGATCAAAATTTATAATGGGAATCAGCAGATGACAAAAAGATTCGGAAGATAGTTATAATACTGCAATAAAAACTTTAAAATATGTAATCATCAAAATTTTCTCTAGATTTTGGATGACAAACGTTTAATGAATATAGCAGACTAGGTATAATTTGAGAAATTGTTTATTTTTATCTATTCCAACTCGTTTATCAAGTGCATTTTTAGTTGTTTCGCAATAATTGAATGATTCTTTCGCTAAAAAACTTTATTTGTATCACAAAAAGTTTGATTAGCTGTTTGAATAATCTGGTAAATTTTTTGGATCACCCATAAAGGTATTCAAATCGTTGATAATATCATTCCAATCGGTGGTTCCAAAAATGGAAGACATAATTTCTTCCATCTGTGAATCGTTTTTCATACAAGAAGCTAATTGCTCTGCACCACAACAATTGGAATCACTAGAATCATGTGATTGATTCCAA
This sequence comes from Saturnispora saitoi, assembly GCA_030579535.1. NCBI lineage: Eukaryota > Fungi > Ascomycota > Pichiomycetes > Pichiales > Pichiaceae > Saturnispora > Saturnispora saitoi. The sequence continues at coordinate 246,924 of JAKTRF010000011.1, read as the reverse complement.
GTATCAAATATATTCGGATCAAAATCGCCTACTGCTTTTTTTCTTAATTCCTTTTTTGTTAAACAAATGATTTTCCTAATATCACTTTCAGAATAAGTTGGATTAGAATAGTCTATTTTCATTTTCATGTAAACATTTAACAAAACCATTAAAATTGAGCAAAATTTGGCAAACAAGAACCAATTATAGTTAGAATTATTTTTCAATGATCTGAGTGACTTTTTATAAGCCATTGCCAAATACTTTAGCATAACACTGGGTGTAATACAATCTGAAAAGTTGTAATCAATTGTCTTACTAAATATAACCTGTTCAATTTTTTGTAGTGATGGATTAAATTCCACGTTGTCATCTTTTAAGTCAACTTTTTTTCCATTTTTGATGGATTCCAAAAATATATATTGAACAAAAATACAAGTAGGCAAACCAAACCAATACCACAATTCATGTTTAAAATATACAAAAAATTTTTCGTCTTTGGCTTTATCATATATATCATTTTGAAATTTCATGATGTAGAGAAAATTTAATCTAAAGTTTCTTTGCATTTCCAATTGAATTAATTTTAAATCATTGAAATTCGATAAACTATTAGCTCTGAATTCATCAGGACTTGTGTCAATTAAATGATTAATAAAAAAAGATAATAGTGAATGAAAAGTAAATAGTTTCAGTTTTAGCCTAGCCTGTGGCCACAGTTTTAGATCATTTTCAAGCAAGGATAGATCCTTAAATGAAATCATATCTTTTAAAACGCTCATTAAGTTTTCAGATATATTAATTATTTCACGTAATGTAGTACCTTTTAATTTTAATATAACTTTTGGAATTGTTCTCATAACATCAATACATTTGGGTAAATATTGGAAATGATCTAAAACATCGAAATATAATCCATGACAAAATGTTAAGTTAATCATTGGTTGGAAATCATGTAATAAATACTCAGAGTCTAGTAAAATTAGCATATTCCATAATTTCTTTAGTTCACTTAAGGTTAACTGATCAGAGTAATAAGTTTTATCATTTGAATTGCACTTTTCTGTTATAACCTCATTCAGATCTAAGTGCAATCCCATATTTAACGCGATATTGACACTTGTTTGAAAGAGTGGGTAAGTATCAATATAGTCAAATCCGCTGCCTTTAATATTACCATAGGTCATTGTAGTTAATATAATACACAAAATTGAATGAATTGCAAAGAAACTTTGCTTTTTTGTGAAATCAGAGTAGTTTAATAGCCGAATTGCCAATTCCGTAAAGAATTTATGATCATTAGTAGGCGTATTTTGAAATATTTTATCTTTTGATGATTTTGTAAATAGTTCAACTAAATCAACAATTAATAAAATAAGTGCAATAGGCTGATATTCAAACTTCTTTTTGGGTCTTTTGAATATAATTTTATCATCTACTGAAATGAAATAGTCATGATAAATGTTATGTAATACACCCAATGGTATTGCTGAATTAAACAAAGGTTGATTTAAAGAATTTTGAAAATAATTTAACCTTTCAATAATGCAGTAGTAATTTTTTGGTATAAGTGAATTAATTGCTATGATAATACTTTCATCTGTAATCCAATCTTCGCTAGACATTGAAATTTGATCTTTAGAATGCCGCTGTTTCCAGGCAATTCTCTCATTCTGAAAACTGGTTTTTAATTCTATAGCACATTGACTAGTTAGTCCAGTAAAAAAGGTTCGTGATGTTATTAGTGGCGACCTAATAAACGTTCTTGATGGTTTTGTAAAAATAGATATCTTATTCAAAAACGGTAATTGTGTATCCAAAATTGATTTTGTTCCACTCTTTTTATAAGTTATCAATTGATTATTCAAATGATTTACCACATTATCAATGTGTTCTTGTATTATTGGAGATTTTGAAATATACTCACAGATTGTATTATTTGACTTTTGACAATTTTGACAAGGTTGGTTTTTATCACATTTAATTTTCTTCTTATAGCAACTAGTACAAACATTAACTGTTCTGTTTCTTTTTTTAATATTTGTCATGCAGAAACTAAAATGTGATTAACAAAAAGAAATTGAATTTTAATTATTAAAAAGCATGTATATTTTGATATCGGCCGTAAAATAGGATTTAACCCTAGTACTCACACATTCTGAAAGAAAAAAAATGTGTCACGTGATTATAATATACTTTTTGTGTTTAGCTCCTATATGCTAACTAAATAAGTTGCAATCTTCTATAAGTGACTAGAAGGACAAAATAAATTTAACTTGTGTCGTTCTTCAGTTTTCAGGTAAAAAGTGTTTAAGATAATATAGATGAAATTTCGACTCTATAAGAGTTGGTAATACTTATTTTTATGATTATTTTTTGGTGTTATAAAACGTTTGCAATGCTAAAGTAATCCATGAATAATTTATATACTTAAATTTGTTAATGCACATTTTTTTATTCATTTATGTAATCAATTGCTTGTAAAAAAAAAGCTGTTTTTAGTTAGGGATTAACAATTAAAGATGAAACATTACTTTTTTATTTTTTGTCCTAAAAAGAAATGTTTATTATTATTAAAGGGAGGAAACTTAATAATATTGAAATTTACATTAAGTTATTGATTACATTAATATTGGTTTACTAAAGCCGATTCTACACGACTCAAAAAATACGAACAGAAATGAGGATTGCACGGCAAAAGTATAATTTCTAGTACCGAAGATGCAAGGTAATTTCTTATTTCTCAATACTATAAAAGGTAATAATTTTCTTTTTCTGTAGAATCTTCTAGCTTTAAGAATATCTATTGGTAAAGCAATGTTGCATATTTTTGTTTTTGTTTGAAATGATATTTTATAGTATTCATTTACTCTTAATTAGTTTTAAGTAATGAACTCTAGAATTGGAACTCTTCTTTAATTGAAAATATGTACAAGAATGGGAAAATTTGCCGCAGAGAAAAGAAGAATGCAAAATGCAAAGCAATTGAAGTACAACATCGAAAATCGGAAATTTACTAATTTAATAAAATGCTCTCTACGTTGAATTCCAACCACAAAATAATCTATATCACAAAAAAAAAGCTTTGAGCTTTTAAGCTATTTGTTATGATTCACAGGTGATAATATATTTAGCTGTTTATAATATTTTACCTGAACATTTACCACTTATAGATATGAAACTTTAAATGGGAAATATTAAAAGAATCAGCATAATACTAACGTGATTAATAAATGCATTATGTTTCAGAAAAGCAATTATACCATTGAAGTTACTATGCCTACTTTTGAATACTTTCACCACAATTTTACACTGAACTTATGAAGCCAAATGCAAGTTGGAAGTGCCATTTGTTTGTCAATTTCTTGAGTATTCTAAATCTTATTAGACAGTTATCTGCAACTTATCAGCTTGTAATCAAATATTTAAATGATGTACATAATTTTTTAGCATGTATGAAATATTAACTTATTTGGACTATAAATTATTCAATATTCTCTACGAATTGAAAAAGTTTATAAAAGAAAGCAAATATTTGTTAAATATATATACCATTCGAGGCTGTTGTATCAATATAATCATTATCAGTACTGTTATTATATTCCATACCGACTTTATTTGTACTTTTGGAAGGAGTTGGGAGCGGAGTTGCGTGTCTGTTCTCGATCTCCGAATCCAAGGCCAAGATCCGCTCTTTATGATTATTAATCACAATCTTATTTTCATTGACGGACTCCTTGTAAATTTTAACATCTTCGGATTCCACCGGACCAAATTCCTCTAAATCAACGTCGCTAGGAATTCCAATGTCGTCATCATAAGAGCTTTCATTACCTTTACGGACTTCGCGTGCTAATAATGCCAACATAAGTTTATTAGACTCTTCGAGTCTATGTAAGGAATTTTCGGTTTGTGATTTTATAGTTTGCAACTCTTCGATTGGAATGTTCTGAAGAGAAAGAACAAAATCTTGTAATTCAATTGGTCTTTTGTAATCTGTCATTTCTGATATATTTATGTGTTTCTAGGTGTATAGTTGATTAAAATTATAGAAAGAGATAAAGTAATAGAAACATTGAAGGGTTTTTAAGAGAAATACTCCGAGTATTGATACTTAAATTGCCCTCAAAATTAAAGTCACAGACAATCTTTCACGAGATTGAAAGATAAACCGAGAGCGGAGAAAAGAAGTATGAGGTCACCAGCCACTGCTTAGTGTGCATTTGCCACACATTAATCATGGCATTTTCGGCTCCTCGCAGTAGCCGGCATCAAAAAGGCTTCAAAAATACAATAGCAACTTAAAACAAGCAAATGAGTGAAACAATTATATTTCGTCATATTTTAGTTATCCGTGAAAATGCCACACGTCAAAGAAATAAAGAGCTAAAAATACTACAATCCTTGGTTGCCTTAGCACTTATATGTGGGAATGTTAAAAATTATGTTTTTTAACAATCAAATGGTATGGTTCGATTATAAGCGACTATATTGTATCTATAGGGGAGCTAATAATCAATCACCAAGTCTTCGAATCTTTTTTCTTTCAAGCAAAAAATAGTTGATATTGGAATTCAATTTATTGCCATACTGGAACTTCTAGAATGACCACTTAGTTATTCCGAAGGAACAGCAACATTGTCGCAATTGATCAAATTGCTCACGTCATAATTGTAACTACTGACTTTTTTTTTTGAGAACCACCTTCGGAACACCGTGTAGTACTCCGTGGTAATTACATCATTAAGTTTGCATTCAATTCGCGTAAAATATTCTTCTCTTTTATTGTCATTTCCCCCCTCTTTATTACACTTTGCAACTAAATGAAGGTGGAGTTATGCTAATATTCAAGAATGATGCAATTATTTAAAATGGTAACTATTTCGTAATAAATATTCTTGAAACTCTATGATTTGTAATGACCTCTAATGATCTAGACTCTTAATTAGGTAAGCATATAATTATTGTGATAGGTTGCTTTCTTTTTTGTTTGGAGTAACTTGCTAGAAACACAGAACAGAAATTTGTTTAATGAATATATTTTAACTGTATTTTCTGCTTATGGCCTTAAGGTAAAAAGAAAACTTCTGGTAAGTGTTTGAGTTCTTGTACGGAATTAAGTAACACATATGCATAAAAAAAAATATGCAAAGCGAAATTCCAAACTAAATGTACCTTAAATTGATAGAAGCGGAGAGTAAAGGGCACCGAATCCAATTTCGGCCCCATATAAATACAGACCGCCTTCCTCTGATATCACCAATTTTAATTTTTTAAAGTTGTTTAGTAATTGTTTATAAAAAGGTTTATAACATTAACCATGACTTCTTTACAATATAATCACATTCTAGATGATGACGCTTTACAAAACTACATCCTAGATATATCTCAAGACACGAGCGCACCTTCTAATCAAGCGCAACAACAACAGCAGCCAGTGCAACCACAGCTGCAACCACAAGGAAGCTTTGAAAACTATTACAACAGATACTATGTCTCTCAAACACCAAACCCATATTCGGATGATACCTTGGCTACAACTCCTAGATGCTTTTACCCTACGAACTCTATTAAACAGCAGCCTCAAGTTAATGCCACACAAAATTTTAATTTCAAACAAAATCAAGACCAGATGTTAAATTATGATATATCTGCTGATTACTTCAACCTGCTTGGAAACAGTGTTCCACAGGAGGAATTATTCACTTCCCCGTTATCTTCTTCTAATGTTTCTCCAACGGTTACACCAAATACAGTTTATCATAATCAACAGAATATAGGGTTATCGCCGAGCGCAAATTTTGATGATATCAATGACCTTGCTTTAGATGAAGTCATCTTAACCCAACAGTCGTTTGTGTATCCTACTTTAACATTAGAAATTCCACCTGTTCTTGAATCGATTCCGCTACCAAGTACTATCCAGCAAGAAATTCCCAAAATTGAAGAAGGTAATAAACCTTCAGCCTCTATCGCGTCATCTCATACTGATAATACTTCATTAACTCCAAGATCTTCATTTGAAGAAGAGGAAGATGATGAAATGTACCAAGATGACGAAGATTATGAAGAAGGTAACTGCCGTTCACATTCTTCCATGAGACAAACAAAAAGGGGCTCCACAAGCTCTAATTACAGAAGAAATTCCAAATCACCTAAATTATTTAAATGTGATGCTTGTTCAAGTTCATTTACTAGAAAGACAAGATTAACAGAACACAAGAACAGAGTTCATCTTGGTAAAGTTTATCATTTTGATTGTAAAACTTGTGGTGTTCAATTAAGCTCTAAGGAAAACTTAACTAGACACAAAATTGTTCACACTGACAAATTTAAGTGTGATAAGTGTGATAGAAGATTTGATAGAAGTTATAGATTTCATCGCCATGTTGAAAAGTGTGATGGAAGTCGCTGATACCAACTTGTATGACAGATACACAACCAGTGCTTTGATTATTTTAACAAATTTTACATCTTTCATTCTGTATCATAGTTTTCAAAGGTTGATAAGTAACTAACCTATCTTTTCTACTTCTTTTTACGATATATATCCAGTTTTTCATTTCTATCATTTTACATTATTTAATTGATTTTATTATTCTTTTCTTTTGGTATTTCTTTTTAACATGTTTTTTTATTTATAATAAATACTTATTTAAATAATTCAAAATATTTTCTTTTATAGCCCTTATTTTACAATTGTTAATACATAATACATATTCTTAGGAAAATTTACATTCCAATTCCAAAATACTTTTTAAACTATTATACGCTGAAAAGAAACTATTAAGGCTTTTATCCGGCAACTTCTTTCCAATATACAGAAATCATTTTTCTTTTTACTTGCAATATCCGATTTACATCCCACGTGACATAAAAACATTCACATCAATAAAAAATGTAATTGATTGTGGTATTGCTTGCTATTGCAGTTAACAAGATTAGCAACAAACAAGATATAAAGCAATGCAAATGTTTCTTTTTATAAGTTCTTTATTTTGCATTACTCTTTTTCAAGAAATGTGGTATTATTGTATTTCTTCAGCATTAAATATCAGTCCATTTCCAAAATTGATCCTCTATAGAGAAAAAAAATAAAAACTTATGATACGATCGTAGTAACGCAGAAGTTTATTCATCCTACTCAGTAAAAGTTTACTCTAAAATAATATTTTTATAGCCCTTGAAAACAACGTTAAAGTGTATATCCCTTACTGCCGAAACTAAATAAATCCTGTTACAGAAATGATTTTCGTTAAATACGTTTACAACATGAAATTATCATTTTTGCATATATATCCAAGAGATGCCGAACTTTTATTTTCAAATAAACAGGCGACAACAACTATTATTAGTAACTCGTCTATCACACTCTTTACTAAAGACAAAAATCACATAATATCTATTTTAGCAATTTAAAAAGAGGGCAGGAATTACAAATAGCAATTGAAGTATTTTATTTCCCTTTTTCAATATTGTTAAAACCCGAATTAAAGAAATTTCATTATAGATACCATAGAATAATTAAGTAATAATAATTCAATTGCCGCTTTTTGCCAAAACAAATGCGGCACCAGCATAGTCTTTTTTTACGTAATTGCTACATTGAGTAATGTCAAAGTTGCATATTACGCAGGTTACGTAATGATTCCACAGGATTTTCAAGATCGGCGTTCACCGGCGCAGCTGTGCTTGTTTTGTATACATATATTTTTGCCGTCTATCGACGCCAAACTGCTGAGCGTATATAAACGCGTTATTATCACGTGATTCAAAGAATAGCAATTTTGGAGAAAAGTTTTAAAAAAATAGTCTAAATTGCAAACGCCAAAAAGAACCTTTTTTTTTCTCAGCATTGATGATTTTTTAATTTAAGATCCAAGAATCGATAGTTATACAATAAGGAAAAAAAGAACAATTTTAAGTTATGGATCACGAATTGTTGCTTTCAACGTCGGATCTGGCGGCACCATTATCAAATGTAATACCAGATACCTTTGATGATCTGCATTCTTCTGCCAGAAGAGCTGGTTTAAGACAAACCGATTTATCTCATCAGTTAGAAATGAATAGTAAAAAGAAACATAGACTTAAAACTCAAAGCATTTTATACAACGGGAAACTGAACAGTAGTAAAATGTCTTTATTAGATCAACAGTCTATTACAAGCGGTGGTAATTCCATTTATGGCAAAAAAAATATTAATGGCTATAATAATAATCCAAGTGTTGAAAGCCTTCATTTTAATCAGCAACAACAATACTATTCACAGCAACAATATGAATACCAAATGCAACATCAAAATTATCAACAACAGCACTATAACAATCAATATGTTCATCAACAACAACAGCAACATACAATATACCCAACTCATCAGCAAAATCAGTATACCCATAATAACAGTCAACCTCATTATCTTCAACCACAAGAACAAGGAGAGCAATCGCAAAGTAAAGCATTGCCTAAACAACGCCAGAAAAGTAACTTCAGAGAATCATATATGTATCTTGATGAAGCTACTGAAGATCCTTCTGGTGCATTACAAAGGAGATTTTCTTCACACGGAGTTGTTGGATCACCAATGTCAACACCAACAGAAGAATCGAAAAGGCTATCTTTTACGGCTTCTGTTATAGGAATTCCTGTGACATCAAACCAATCAAATCAACGCTCAATGGATTATATGAATTCACTAGATGGAGATGACGATTGGGTTGATACTGATCTATCTGATAATGAAAATAATAAAAAAACAGCATTGCAAAATAAGTCTAATAGCAATACTTTAACTGAAAATTTACATTTAGAGAATAGAAACTTGAAAAAGAAACTTAAAGATATGGAGTTAAAGTATGAAATGATTAATCCAAGTGAAACTAAGATTGATTACACTAAATTACAAAATGATTTAGACAAGTTACTTGATGAAAATAATTTATTATCAAAGAATTTAGCAAAGGTTAAAGTTGAACTAATGAAATCAAACGATAAGTCAAAAGAAATAACTAATTTCTCAAACAATCTAATTAAACGATTACCTTTATTTATACCAGATAAAAATATTTGTGTTGATTTAGTTAATGGCATTCAAGTACCTATTAATATAAAACAATCTTTTGAAACATCCTTACTCAGCTATGATGAAAAAACTACAACGAATGAAAAATCTAAAGATGGTACATTTAATGATAATGACATAATGATATTACTTAGAAATGATATTAAAACTTTATCATCAACTATAACTAAATTAGCACTAGAAAAGAAACAAATGGAAAGAGTTTTTACTAAGAAGTTAAATGAAGAAAGAAGAACCATTAGAATGGCTGCCAGTCATAAGGCAATTCATAGTGAGTTTAGGAAATCTTCAAGTTATAAACCAAATTGTTTTAGAGGTTTCAAAATTATTGAGCCTGTTTTAATAACCGACGGCCAGAATTTAGCATCTGCTGAACCAACTCCTAAAATTATTCAAACTTCACGTTTGAGTACAATACCATCTTCAAACGATGAAAATAGTTGGTCTGATGCACATGAAGATATGATAGAAGAAGATTCCCACGAAGATTCTATCAAACTTGTAAATTCGACAATCGTTGAAGATAAACTCGATTCATTACCGTTAGATCATGTTTCCTCTACTACAATTGAAGATGAATTTATTGTTAAGCCTATCATGACTCCTACGGTTCCGGTAAATAATATTTCGGAAAGTCCAAAGTCATTGGTTTTTGAAACATTTACTTCTTAAAGGTTGTTGTATTTTAGATGTGCTTATTCCTTTCATATTCATTATCACTATTATTATTATTATTACTATTACAATTACTATTACTATTTTTTTTTTGTAACAATGTACTTTTATTTGTTTATAAACTCTATAACAATACTTATATTTTTAAAAATGCTTTATTTTATTTTCAGTGTCCTCAATAACATTTTGATCAAGTAGATTGCCATTCATTTCTAATATTTGTTTTATTTTTAATGCAGATAGTTTACCAATAGAATTACCCAATCGACTAGATTTTTTTGATATTGCTCTTTCTGAGTATTTCATTGATTTTGTTAAATGTCCAATTTTGAAAGTTACGTTATCCTTTATGGAATAAATGTTATTTGGTTTATAATCTAACCCAACAACATAATGAATCATCGATTTAAGCATTGGAGTCACATCTAATATAGCATTAGCGGTTTTAAAGTTATCACTATTATCTTGGGTAGGCGATTCTTCTTTAATAAAAGAATGGAATTTTGGCCTATTCATTTTATCACTTGATGTGTTGAAATTACTTAAAATAGATTGAAACAATTCTAGTGTTTCCTCTCGTTTTTCATTATTATCCTCCATAAAATATTCAAATAATGATGTTGTAAGAAAAACTAGCCAATTTTGTTTTTTATTATTTAGCTCAAATCCTGTGAGATTCTTTAGAGATTCCAAAGTTTGCTTTAACTCACTTTTTAATTTTAAATAAGATTCAAAAACTTTCATAGTCTTTGTGTAATTTTTGTCAAATTCATCAAGGTTCCTCTGCTGGCGTTTTAAACTTTGTATTTTTATTTCCAATAAAGGAATTAAATTAATAACTGAAATATAATATAGTTCATTTCTTATGCCTAAAGGTTGAGTGGTAAAACTAGACACACCCATTGATTGCAACAATTGCGTTTTCTCTTTTTGATCTTTGGGTATACCAAATATTTTTTTATTGGAATAAAGTAAAATAATTTGCAAGTAATTGTTAAATGCTTCATCAATGTTTTTCTTTCGGTGGTGGATTAATGCTTTCAAATAAATCACCAATGGAATTAAACCTTGATACGTAATATTCTCTACTTTTGTTAATTTGTTCTCGTTATAACAATTGAAAAGATTCGTAACTTCATTATACTTTCCCAAAATATCGTTTTGTGTGTCTTCTGGGTAATCATCTGCTATTATCAACGAAAAAACAGAATAAATATGTACAAGATACTTGAAGTAATTTAATTTCACTTTCCTTAAAATTAGTTCAGATAATGTCAGTTCTTTCTTTTCTTTAACTTCATCTATGCTTTGATCAATCAAATTTTTAGCCTTTGCAAATATAGATATAGTACTCTTTTCATCCCATGGTTTAATCATATTTGATATTCCTAGTAGTAAAAATGAAATCATTAAAAATTCTTGATACGACAACCATTGCACCTCAATCGAAAATCCATCGATCAGCTTAATAACAATTAAATCTTCTTTCCAAATAACATATTCATTGCTCTTGAGGAACAAATTTAGTTCTTTCATTACATACTTCATCTGTGAATAATCATTAATTTGTAAAACGAGCATAGCATGAGCTAGTAACCCAATTGCTTTGAATTGAGGTGAAAAAGCTGATTTATTTTTTAATTGAATAGCTTGTAAATTTCCAATTGATTCCATAGTTTCTGTTATTGGCATGTTATTAGCAATCTGGCATTGGATTTTGTTAATCAATAATAATTGATAAAACATAACATTGTCGGTATTCAAATTCAAATTAATTTGATTTGCTAAATTATTTAACACAAAGATATTTTGTTGGTAGTTGTTATTGATTCCATAATATTTATATTTAGTATATTGAAAAAATATTTTCAAGATTAAATAGGAATCTAACTCTGGAATTTCTTCAATAATTTCATTCAAATATGACAATGATTGTTTTTTTTCATTATCAACATCATTTTTGAATTGAATTTGAAAATTTAAATATTGTAGTTGAATCTTACTATTGATTAATTGAGGTTCATTTCGTTTACAAATTTGGATACCTTTATTGCAATACTCACGAGCCATATCAAAGCTTGCAGTTTCATTATATAGTATATCTGCAATTTTGAAATACACAGTTGCTTCTATCTGAGCCTGTAGTGACTGTCTGTATAGTTTAATAATCTTTAAAAGACAATTCAATGAACATTTAATCAATGTGTTATACTGATGAGTTGATTCATTAGTTGATCCCCTAAGAGCAATCGATCTTGCCTTCAAAATAAACTCCTCACTAGTTTTTAATAACCTCCAGACCTTAGACAATTCATTAGTCATTCTATTGGTTACTAACTCTTTTCAGATAACTCACTTTGAATAGAATAAATTACGCGTATCTAAAAGAAGAAATATTTAACCAATCCTCATCTTATAATCAACAAAAAACAATGTCCAATTCTAAAACAATCATTGTTACAGGTGGATCAAGGGGTCTTGGAAAAGCTATTGTTGAGATCTTACTTTCTGAGTACACCAATGTGAATGTTACTGTCGTGGCAAGAGGTAAAGCGGCTCTTGACGAGTTATCTTTAAATTTGAATAATAAATATCCAGACAGAATACTGACTGTGGTTGGAGATATAACAGAGTGTTATACAATCAATGAAACTATTGAGTTGACATTAAAAAAATGGGGATCGGTGGATGGTGTTGTTTTTAATGCTGGTGTGCTCTCCCCTGTTGGTCATTTATACGATAATAACTATAATATTGATGATATGAAAAGGTTATTTGATATCAATTTCTTTAGCATAGTTCAGTTTACTACAGAGTTATTGAACAAGTTAGAAATTAAACCTGGTTCGAATGAAAATAAACCCTTGTTGGATATCATTATAGTGTCATCTGGTGCTAGCGTTAGACCCTGTGATGGTTGGTTAGCATACGGTGCTTCTAAAGCGTCTGTAAATACATTCTGTAATCATTTACATCAAGAATTGTTTCCGATTGTTAGAAGCGTCAGTGTTGCTCCAGGTGTTGTTGATACACAAATGCAAAAGGAAATTAGAGAAAATCATATTGATTCTATGATCCCTGAATTTCATGAAAGATTCACAGATTTACATGAAAGTGGACAATTATTAAACCCATTTAATGTGGGTGCTGTATATGCTAAACTAGTTGCGTTAGGTGTACCATCTGAAATAGACGGTACATATGTCAGATGGAATGAAATCAATGACTAAATGATGTCATCTCTGAAAACGCAATATTTTATGCTATTCTTTTATTATATATAATTAGTAGTTACTTAGTCTACACTAATAGGTTTGCTTTATTTTATATTACAACAGTTTAATGAATATCATTTTTTTACTGCTAAGCATATTTGATATATTTCGCAGCTGAAGATGGACAGATATTTTAATAAACCTTTAGAAATACAAATATTGACTTATTGTTTGTATAATAAGAAACACTTCAAAAAATAGTTGGCAATGGACTTTGCTTACGAAACAGATACATTTGCAGAAACAGGAAATGGACAGGATTTTATTCCTCCCTCTTTTACAATACCTAATATTCAAAATTTACAAGCTTTCCAATCTTTTCAAGCTTCAGATATCAGTAAAAAATTAGGTAACTTGGCTTTATTGAATAACAAGAAGGAACCAGAAGATGATGAGAATAATGCTACCAAACACATTCATCAGATTTCAGTGGAAAGAGCCAAAAAATCATTAAAATTGCTTGATGCATCAGGTTATGACTTCAATAATTCAATATCTTCATCATCAAATTTATCTAAAAATGATTTGAATGGTGGATTATACACTGAACAAGAGATTATGAAAAAGTTATCTAACATTGTTGAAAGTTCAAGCGGATATGATTCCACTTTACGTCAATCATTAGAAATTTTAGAGAATAGAGTTAATTCTGAACTTGATAACTCCAAGTTGAACGATTTGAAAGATGATAACAAACATTCTGTGATTAAAGGTAAAAGGTATCTACAAAATATTGCAGAAAAAGATCAACTAGGCGATATGTCTCGTCGTTATCTTCGTGGCTTGATTGAAGAAGATTTGATAAAAGAACAAGCATCGGCACTTAGAAAATTTCAAAAGGTTGTTAATTCTGTTTCCATGGTCCAAGATGACATTGAATCTGTTTTAAGTAAAGCTAGAATTTTGGATACCGCTGTAAAAGCTGGAATCAAATCAACAACTCCAATAAAATCTCAAATCGAAGAATTTGATAAACAAAAGCGCTTAATTAACGTTAAAAGAGATCTGCTAGCTGCATTCAAAGAAGCATTTACTCTTAACCAATACGAAGAATATGTGCTAAATCATGGTGATTTATCTAATGTTAGTTCGGCAGCAGATATATTTAGTGCCATCGAACGTGCCAAACAAATTCAACAAAATTGTGATGTTCTACTAGGCATGGAAAATGATAACTTAGGTAGCACTGTTTTGACAAACACAACTGAAATATTAACAACAGCAAAGGAACGGATTTTACATTATGTGCAGAGAAATATTGAATATATTTACACGAACAATACCGATTCGCCATGCTTTAATAAAGATGTCGACTTTGTAACTTTTCAAAAATCTCTTGTCTACATTTGGGATAATGATAAAGTTGCTTTTGATCTGGTTGTTGCAAATTTGGTTGAAACTAGAAGTCGTATTGTGCTAAATGATTTTATGAATCAATTACAGAGTTTTACTAATGAGATCAACAATGGTGTCAGTAAATCTGATCCTAGTAAAAACAGCGGTAGATTATATTTGTCATTGTATGATACAAATAGATTTGTTTCAGACACACTGGCTTATGTCCACAGTGTACTTGTTAATGAAATGGAAGGAGCAAAATCTCTTTTAACTTTTGAATTCACAAAAGAAATGACATTTCCGGCACGAGAATTAAACGATCTTATTGGAAGAGTTGTTCAAAGTATTATTTCTTGTTTATGCAAGCCATTGAAAGGTACTATAGAAAATTCTGTGAGACAAGAAAACAAAGTCAACGTTTTAACTCAGGTAAGTGGTGTTTTAAATCTTTATAAATCAATGTATCACAAACTACTAGGCGAGACCATCAAATTTAACACCTTGATTGCAGATAAAGAAAGTGAAAAGAATACAGAAGTTGCAGATAATCTAGTTATTGTTCCTAGAAAATCGGATAACTTGATTTCAACAATCACTCAGCTTGAAATAGAATTACAAGAAAAGGCCTTTTCTTTGATTAATCTTAAGATTAAAAACATAAAAGCAGAATCTAGTGATTTACAACTGACAGAAGAAGATATAATTCTTCCTGATTGGCTTGTTGAATGGTGTCAATTTATTGATCAACTATTTTACGAAACAGACTCTTCTGGAAGGTCACACATTTTAGGATTTTCTGATGAACAATGGTCTCAATTCACTGATTTGTTACTCAACAGTCCTATTGAAATCATTAGCCAAAAAGTGAAAAAAGCTAAAGGAAAGGAAAAAGATGAATTGATCATTTTAGAAATCAACTCTATTGATTATATTATTGGTAGAATATCTATTATTAATGGTTTGAGTGAAAGTGTTCACCAACTTGAAGAATTATTAAATGAAAATGTTACAGCATTGAAAAATCGTGAATTTCATACCTTACTTCAAGCTTCAGGATTATTTGATATCTTTAATTTGATCAATATGATTTTTGAAATTGATGATGAGTATTTTGATGTTATGTATTATCAACCCATTACAGAGAACAAGCTGTTTAATATTGACACTTTTAATTTAGCCAATCAAAAACTAGGCGAATTCTTGACAAACTATATTGATAGCAATTTACTGATTAAATTGATGTCACCAAGGATTTACAATGATGTCTTCACTGGTTCATCAATTAAATTTGTCAAATTTTATGGTAAATTACTATCGATCATAAAAGAATATCTTAAAGATGAAAATGGAGAACCATATAAGGTTTTCCAGTGGGATGAAACCAGTATTGCTACTTTAATGGGTATAGAAGATTTTAGCTATGAAGATTAAACGTGTATAAAGTAATAACAATAATAAGTTTTTATATATTTTATGATCTAACCGGCTGCTTTCCTCTACCGTATCCATTACTTTCATAATAATCCATAGGATAAAAATCTTCGTTAAACTGTTTATCATCACCAAGCATGACTGCTGTCTCATAAGGAGTTAGTAATGGTTTGTTGAATGCATAACCCCAATCAATACTTAATCTTGGACAGGCAACTTGAACAAAGGCATCTATATCATCAAACATGGCAACTTTACCTGGAAAAATTTCACTTAAAACAATCTTAACAGTAGTTTTGCCAACAGCTTTTAGCTTTTTCTCAAGACTATCAAGTGTAGTTGGATTACCTTGTCTACCAAGTGCACCTAAAATCAAACCAAATTTCTTTGCAGATTTAGCAGTATCAATAGCAGATTGACGAACGCTGACCATTTGCTTTTGATCATAACCTTCTCTTGTAAACTTCCTGGAATATGGATCATATCTAAAAGCAGGCACCGACGGATTATGTATCATTGCAGATTCAAGATGAAAACGCCCATCACCAACATAAACCATAGCATCAAATTGAGTAGAGTCTAATTGTGCACTTGTACAACCAAGAACTTCACCTTTTGACAATGGTCTAATTTGTGGAGTATATATTGAAATAAATTTATTAGATGTGTCATCGGTTAATTTTGCTTTAACATTATGAATTGACGGATTAAATTGAATAGTCCCAAAAAGAGCAATTCTTGAACCTTGATTAAAATTATGTTTTATCGTATTTATAAGATGTTGTTCGTCAATACCAATAGTAACAAAAACGTAAAGAACTTTGATCAATGTGACATCAATAGGAACAAGGCATGAATGCGCATAATGAACAATAAAATCACAGTCTAAAGCTCTAGCAGTATAATCATCAATACAACAAGCACCATAACTGACATCACCCATAATTAGTGTTTCACATTTACAAAATTCAGTGATAATATCTGCAAGGATTGGTGCATAAATAAGCAAACCTTCTGGCATTTGAATACACACTCTTTTGGCATTTCTTTGACGAATATTATAGATAGTTTTATGAACTTCAAAATTATAATTTGAAGGAAGGAGTTTGATCGATTCATTCAGTTCCTTGTCATTTATGATATCATCTGGAATTTGTTTCATAAGTCTTGAAATGACTTTTGATTTACGGGCACGAGTAATTTCATGCTGGGACAGACTTTCTTCCTTTTTACAGGCACAAGAATCGTCATTTGTTGAAACTTTTGCACCAGCAAATCTAGGGGCTCTTCTCTCTAACTCAGGCATAATTCTAGCCTTTTAAACAAATCAGCAAGTATCAGTTCTGATCTTCAATAAATTTTGATACAGGTAGGATGAAAAATTATTAAGGAAAAAAAAAACTTTTTTCTCTTATATATGATTAATCTAATATAGTATTGTTACTAAAATAGTTTGATTTGAAAGATGCTAACACCGAGATTTGAAGTTTCGCAGAATGATGAGTTTGTCTTTGTAAAGGTTTTCATTTCAAATATTCGTTTTTCAGCAGCAGCAGTTGAAATGGTGGTTAATGATAAACTACTAATCTTTTCATTACCCCCATACTATCTCAGATTACGTTTCCCCAAATCCCTTATTGAAGATGAAAGGGCAACTTCACAGTTTGTTCCCAATGAAGAATGCATTGATATTAAAGTTCCAAAATTGAACAAAGGTGAAAGATTCGAAGATCTTGACCTATCTGCTAAATTATTAGCAAGATTAAATGAACCGAGTGCACTACCTATTAGTTCAATCCAAAAAGGTCCATTAATTGAAGAAATTGATGAAAATGGCGAGGTAGGTCAAATGATTGATAACAGACTACAATCAGTTGAACAAGAGGGTTTAGATTATGATTGGGAAGTTCCTCAAGTAGTTCCTTCCATGGAAACTGATTTAAAAAATGTTGTTAAGTATGGATTTAACAATCAATATAGTGAACAATTGACACCTTCATTAGCAAATGGAAATGATATAAATGAATTAAGTGATCCAGATCATTTACAAGCGGATGAAAAAATAATGGAAAGAATGATTAAAGAAAATATCAAATTCGATATGGAATACTATGCTAATGATTATATTACTGCCAAATATCTTCAAGAAGATGCTGAAACTTCTGGATTGTCCAATGCTTTAAACTTTAAAACTCCTTTTGAGATTATTTTCAGTGAATCAAAAGATATTAAATTTAGTCAAGAAGAACACGATAGGATGAGTGATCTTCCACGCAAATCCTACATCATTGATGACGCAAGACCAATATATTATACAGTGCTCTCTTTACTTTTTAGTTATAGTTATGAGTTACGCTCAGTTAATGGTGAACTTAATGTTGAGTCTTCTTGGTGTATTGGTAAAGTGACACCACAAATAAGTTGTTTAGATTCACAATTAATTCAAAGTAACAATGAAACTGAATCTAATATGCTTAAAATTTTAGTACTAACTATGGCTAGAAGGGCGCTTGGATGGCCATTGTTTCGTCATTTTGATCTTGTTAAATCTTCATGGAATGATGTTTACTCTATATTGAGATGTGGAAAGAGAGGTGTTTTGAAAGCTTTACTAAATATTAGAGAAGGCTTCAGGAAGCATGATGTTTATTACATTTATTGTAAAATCTTGTTAGATGATTTATGCTCTTGGGCCTTAAGAGATGATGGTTGTAATGATAATGTTCTCAGAAATTTGGCTCATGCACTTAAGCCTGAAGTGCAAAAGCTTTCTAAAGAAGATGTGGTTTTTGAAAAAGTTGTTGGTGAAGATAGCGAAGAATTTCACTTTATCAACTTAGTTGAAGTGGAAGAATGGGCAGATGAGGCTTACAGACAATCCGTTTAAATTAATGCAAATTGTTTCTAGTTTTTAATAGAAAAATGTAGTTATACAGGAAATATATCTATAGATTTGAATATAACTTATAAGCTTATTCTTCTTTATTTTTTCTGTCAGGTATTATGGAGAAGGACTTCTTGAAGTATTTGAAATTACAGTAGTATCATCAGTATCAGAATCATGATCATCTAACAATTTCATAGAATTATTACTTTTGTTTTTATGGTTAATCTCAATTTTAAATGCACCAGCTTTAGGCTCTATATCAGGTTTATAATACTCAAACCCCTTGATGCCATTGGAGACTCGTCTTTTCTTTTGAGAGTGGTCTTGACTGTATTCAGCATTTGGTGTCTTTCCAGTTAAATCAGGTATAAAAATTGAAGTTTTAGAAGCATAACTAGGACGATGAAATTCCACAGGTTTTGATTCAGGGATACTAACAGAGGCAGGTAATGATAATGTTCTTTGATGATGAGTACCGTGACGTAGCTTTTGTAAGCTGATATTCTTTCGCATATCATTGTTATTCCTACTTAAAGAAGATACAGCATGTGCACCAATTCTTGAAGGAGATAGTTGATGCTTTGGCGCAAGGGAAGTTCTTAGCTGAGAAACGTTACTATTGTTAACAATAGCTGACGTTGAACCAGCACCAAATTTGAACGATGACATTGGGTTATCTGTTTTCTGGTTCTTTTGTAAAACTGGATCAGTTTGAAATGAAGATTCCTGCAATTCTGAAATATTGGAAATTGTTCTACCTCGATTGTGGTGTCTTCTAGGGGAAGGACTGCTAGGAGATTGCTGTTCGTTTGGGCTTTGATTATTAGAAATTGGAGTTGTGATTTGGGTTGCCGACACCACCGGTCCCGGAATTGGACTAATAGAAGCTTGTGAAGGCTGACCAAATACACAAGGAATTAAATTAGCAGGAAGTTTGGCAACAGCAACTAACTTCATCAGTTCAATGGATCTATTTAGAGCTTCTACTCTATAATATTCCTGTTTAGTTCTTTCCTGACTAATGCGAAGTTCAATGGCTCGTTGAAGTGATTCTTCCGAATAATCCCATTGTGCTTGTTCTGTACCAAAAAGTATTTTCAAAATGTCCTTTGAATCCATAGCAGTAGAATCTTTTTGGGGTTGGAATGATTGTTTTTTGCTTTCTTGTTTGGAAGGAAAAAATTGAGGTTGACAGGGGTTTTTCATATATTGACGATTATTAGTTCTTGAATAAATGTCCTCAGAGCTATTGATGTCGTTGGAAAATTTAGTTTGCAACGATTGCATGTGCTGATGTTGACTAGGGTATATATTAACTTTTTAAAAAATTTTATTATCTGATAGGAGGGATGCCTTTAAGTAGCGTTTTCCAAAAGGGCTGTAATCTTGTGAATATGCAAAGAAGAAGAAAGATATGTTTAAACTATAGTAAAGTCTTTGTTATGAATAACAAGTGTATATGAAAAGAGGGAAAAGTTGATTGATCATTTTGCAAATATCGATTATGTAGGCGAAGTGGTGATGTTTTAAAGCAAATCCCAAATAGGCTGAAAAGTCCAATTACATTTCCTAAAACGGTAAAAGATAAACAATTGGACCCCAAATATATCAATTTGGTTTCCAAATCCAGCCATCTTAATTAAAACTTTGCTTGGCTCATAGTTGCTATAATTTGATATATTGCCCTAACAGACAGTTAGTGGCTATTATTTTTCACAGTAATTTTACATTTGAGCCTGAAATTTATTTGGCCTTTGCATCTTTGTGCACGTTTAATATTAAATAGCTAGCTTTAATACATGTGTGATCACGTTTTTTAGACCATGATAGTACAAACAACATGTTACTAATCCTATAATTTTTAACAATATATATTAATTTAAAAAAAACAATAATTGGGCTTCTCGGTAAGTAGAATACAGTATAGGTAAAGCTAATAATGTAGAAACATATTTGTTGCAGATTACACATTCGTCAAGTCATCATCAATAGTAAGAAATTTTTCATTCTTGTTAGCTTCTTTAATGACAGATGATTCAAGAATTGCATCAATTTTAGATCTTGTATTGAATGCAGAGCCAGGTGAGTAGTAACTGTACATATCATCAACTTCTTCTAAAGTCAAACCTTTTGTTTCAGGAACCATTAGAAAAACAAACACACCAGCAGCAACAATACAACTAAAGAAAACAAATCCATAAGCAAATCTAATTTTTGCGGTAATGATAGGAGTGAAGAAAGCAATTAAAAAACCCCAAATCCAATTAGCAGCAGTTGCAATTGCCATACCTTTGGATCTAATTCTTAAAGGATAAGTTTCAGAGACAACAACAAAAACACCTGGTGCCCATGTTGTTGCAAATGAAAATATATACGCACATGTAATACAAATCATTCCAATACCATAGCCAGTTTTTGCAGGTGAATCATATCCGTTAGGAAAAAGGAATTTTGTTCCAATAATTGCAAAAATTAGTAAACAAACACCCATGGCCATACAACCATATAGCAATGTATTTCTTCTACCAAGTTTCTCGACCGAATATAATGCAATTAAAGTAGAACCAAAATTGACAGAACCCAAAATAATAGAAGTTAAGAATGAATCTTCTAAACCAATTGACTGAAAAATGGATGTGCCATAATAAAAGAAATAATTATTTCCAGTTAATTGCTGAAAGGATTGCAATGCAATACCAATAATAAGTCTTGAAAAGATATGTGGCTTTCCAGTAATAAGCTCTTTCCAAGATGCATGTCCTTGACTTCTTTCTTTTTCAATAGCCTTACTAATGGATTCTAATTCGCATAA
The DNA here is from genome assembly GCA_030579535.1 of Saturnispora saitoi. Lineage (NCBI taxonomy): Eukaryota > Fungi > Ascomycota > Pichiomycetes > Pichiales > Pichiaceae > Saturnispora > Saturnispora saitoi. Next base: position 225,445 of record JAKTRF010000011.1, on the reverse strand, counting down.
AACCAGAAAGTTGTTTGGTTCGACGCCATTCACTTTTGCAATTGATTTCTTAGCTTCTTCAATGCGATTGGATTCCATTAAAAACCTTGGTGATTCAGGTAATTGGGTCATACCAGAAATCATGAGCAACGCCCAAGCAAAACAAAGACTTAATGGAATTCGCCATTGTTTGGAATCAGAGTAGTGGCGAACAGTCGCATAGGTGGTACAGTAGCCAAGTAAAATACCAAAAGTAATCATTAGTTGATAACAAGAAACAAGAACTCCTCTAATAAAGGTAGGAGAAGTTTCTGCAATAAACATAGGAGAAAGAACAGAAACAGTTCCAACAGCTAAACCAGAAACAACTCTACCAATTGTGTACATGATCCAACTAACAGAAGCAATTTGTATGCAAATGCCAATAATATAAATAATCATGGCAACAATAAGACCAATCTTTCTACCCTTTATATCTCCAATTTTTGACAAAACAATACCACCAACAGCGCAACCAATATTAAACATTGAAATAATCAAACCAACTCTAGTTGATGAAAAACTATACTTTCCAGTAACTGAATCAATTTCTCCAAAGTGCTCTTTGAAGTTGCTCATATTAACAAAACCAGAAATGGTACCAGTGTCCCAACCAAACACAAAACCACCAAATGAAACTAAAATACAAAGAATGCCAACAAGAATATAATCAGTCCAAGGTTTGTTTTCCAAACCAGTTTCACTATTGCTGACTTCAATAATAGAATCCTTAGTTAATTGAACGGTGCTTAATTTTCCTTTATCAGAAGAAGAACTAGTACTTACGGTAGCAGTAGAACTTTGAAAGGCCATCATACTTGATAATAATTTTTGAATAGAGATTATATTTGAATTAACAGTTTGCCTGTGAAGCTATGCACTTATTTATATACCGTACTATAATACAGAGCAATAAACACAAAAACAGAATTTGTTTTATTTAACATTATATGTTAAAAGAATAAAAAACATGTTCTTCTGTACAGAGTATGATCATTTTAGTAATGAGCAAATCGAATATTTTAAGGCTTCCACTTTTTTCTTTCGCGTTCCAACGCGAAAAAATCTCTGAGGTCTAAAGATAAATCACTAAAGGCTTAAATAACGTGTAAAACAGAAACGGTTTTTTCTTTTATAGTAATATACAGAGTATAGAAATACGTTAACTATTTCTAATTAGAGAGAAACATGTCAGTGGTTTCATTATTAGGTATTAAAGTGTTGAATAATCCAGCTAAATTTACTGACCCATACGAATTTGAAATTACCTTTGAATGTTTAGAGCAGTTGAAAGAAGATCTTGAATGGAAGTTGACATATGTTGGATCATCAGATTCACTTGAGCACGATCAAGAATTGGATTCTGTTCTTGTTGGACCAGTTCCTGTTGGGATTAATAAGTTTATTTTAATGGCTGATGCCCCTTCACCAGATTTGATTCCAGCGAAAGAGTTAGTTAGTGTTACTGTGATTTTATTAAGTTGTTTTTATAAGGAAAAGGAATTTGTTCGTGTGGGTTATTATGTAAATAATGAATATGAAACCGAAGAATTAAGAGAAAATCCCCCTAATAAAGTTCAGGTTGAACATATTGTTAGAAATATCCTTGCAGAAAAACCAAGAGTTACAAAATTCAACATTGTTTGGGATAATGAAGAAAATGCCGATGAATACCCCCCAGAACAAGCTGATGAAGAACTAGAAGAAGACGTAGTTATCGACTTAGCTGCTGCTGAGGAAGATGAAGATGAAGATGAAGAAGATGAAGAAGAAGAAGAAGATGATGAAAAAGAAAATACAGGAGAAGAAGATCCACAGGCTGCCAAGAGACAGAATACTCTTGATGATGACCATCCTGAGTCAAAAAGAAGAAAAGTGAAGGAAGAAGAAGAAGAAGAAGAAGAGGAAGAAGAACTTTCTGATTTTGAAGAAGAGGACGCCAAAGACGCAGAAGAGGAAGAAGAAGAAGAAGAAGAAGAAGCAGAAGAAGAAAACGAAGAAAAAATAGAAGAAATAGAAGTATCCGAAATAGGAGAGACTAATAAGGAGGTTGCCACAACACCAAAGATAGACGAAATTGGTTCTGACAACTAAATAAAATCTATTATCTGTGTATATTTTGTTAACGCTTTTTCCTTTCCTATTATACAAAAATTGTATGATTTAATCATTGGATTCGTCGTTCCATGTCTCGTACACTCTGTTAATAATTTGAAAGACATGTGTTATTTGATGATCATCGAAAATAACATTGGATTTATATCCTTTCAAAAAACCCTTCATTTTGTCTGGATGCCATCTAATTCTTTCACACTTAACAGTGTTTATACTCTTTAAAAAAAGTCTGACGTTCACAACATTAATATCTTCATAGTTACCCGATTCAACAGGCAATGGGATACTGTTGATTTCTCCCTTAGCGGATATGTTCTCCCATTCTGAAATGTAATTCAAGATAGTATTATTCTTCAAATACTTTTTTTCTTCTTGAAGGTCGTTTTCATCATTTTCTTCTTCACTGGTAGATATTTCTGATGTTTCTATTTCATCTTTTTTAGGGATCTGTGAATCATTGAAGGCCAAAAACCGATAACCGTTGATTTCATTTCCATATTGTTGAAGAGATGGCACAAAATACTTCTTACTGTCTTTAAGTTCTTTAAGTTTTTCTAATTGATGATAATTTGGATTTAACTCAAAGCTCTCTGTTTCATCATTGATATAGTTGTATTGATTAAAGATTTCTTGTTTACTTACATGCTTTGTTGGTAGTTTTTTGGTCTTTTTAAATCGTAGCCTTTTAGATTTCCCAATAGCAGAATTCACCTTGTTTGTGACAACGGGTTTAGAAGAGGCCATTGCACCACGCATATTTAAATATTCATCACTTGCCTCTACCTTAGATTTTGCATCCTTCATCAATTAATGGACATTCTTAATTGCGACTATTGAGAGCTTATAAGTTTTATTGAAAGAAAAGTTCCACTACAACAAAGATAAATGTCAGCACAAAAAATTTTCAAATTGTAAAATCATTTACAGATATCAATTATTTTAAGCTATTGGAACCAATAAAATGCAAAAATCCAAGCTTATTAAGGATTTATTCCAACGGAAAGGAAGAATGAGGTACCTTAATTTGAATTTATATATGAAATATAGCTCTAAAGCAAGAACGGAAGACCTAAAAATTTCTTTAGAACATCCAGAAGATTACATTAAATCTGATAATCCTATAGCAACAAACCATTCTCAACTACTATTTGCGTACAGATCAAGAGGTGAAACATTTGGTCAACTTGTTAACGAAGCTATTAATGATAGAGATCCACTTCATAATTTTAGAGTCGTAACACCAGAAGAATCTGTTCTTGGAGTTGATCCTAGATATAGAAATCCAAAAACCGGAGAATTATTAGAAGCAGCTACTAGCAAAGATGCTAGACTACATCCTGAAACAAGGTGGGCAAAAGTCAATCACAAAAGAGTTTTTATCCCTGAGGAAATTGCTGATGCCATTCAACATAATATGTTATTTCAATACGAGCCAAAGTATTTAAAACAGAAAGTTGCTGAATGGTACGTGGAATTAAATGAAAGAGGTGTTAAAAAGAAAACTGAATCAGAAGAAGAGGCTGATCTTTTCATTGCCGGTGGATTTGCTCAAGATTATGCCATGTGTTATCAAGTTTTAGATGAGTTCGTTACTAAGACAGGTAAAGAGAAGATAGAAAAAGATGTTCAAAGTGTGTTAGAAGTTGGATATGGTCCAGCAACTGGTATGTTAGCAATGAATGAAATTATGGCTGAAAATTGGAATCCAAAAATCAAAGATGTTATTGTTAATGGTGATTATCACATGGCTAGGAGAGCAAAAATTCTACTAAGTAGACAAGCCAATGAATATTTAGGAAGAAGTTTAGAGGCAGAAAACTATATTTATGAAGATAAAAGTGGCATCATTCATGATAACAAAAACAATGATAGAAAAGAAGAAATAAAAGAAAAAAAAGATGATAAAACTATTGAAACTGTTTTGCCAAACGAAACAGCTGGAACAGACGAACAATACGTTGGTAAAGTGAAAACCAAAAATATTAAGATTAAATCTATTATTTTAAATTCACTTAGACCAGAAGAAAAAAAGTACGATTTAATTATTGTTCAACAGCAATTATTAACAACAGTAGACAACTTTCCACATGAAGTTGACGCAAAGCTGGAGCAATATATTAAGAGGTTGAATCCAAATGGTAAACTTTTATTAATTGAACGTGGATCTCCTCTGGGTGCCGAAACTATCACTAGAGCACGCCAAGTTATTCTAAGACCAGAAAACTACGAAAATGAAATGGGTAAAATTCCTAGACCTTTCAAATCATCCATAAAAAAAATGCGTAACAGAATTCCAATCCAATTAACCCAGCAAGAAAAGGATGCTGCAATGAAGGATATCGAACCTGAGTTGTTAGAAAATTTTGATATTCTTGATGATAATCAATTTTTTGCGGCCGAAAAGGAAACCGCTATTCAGTTATCTGTTTTAGATCCATGTCCCCATCATGGTAAATGTCCTTTACAATATTTTGATCCATTAGTTTATCTTTATGGTGAGATAGGCAAAAAATTGAAGTTTTGCAGTTTTTCAGTTGATGTTCAAAGACCAAATTATTTAATGGAGTTGAAAAGAGGAAGAATGCTAGCAACCAAATGGTCTAGTTCAAACTCTGGTATTGGTATTAAAGGGCTTTCTAAAGCAGGTAGAGGAAGAGAAGGTGGATCTGATTTTGAAACAGCCAGTTTTTCTTATCTAGTTGTTGAACGTTCAGCTTTAGATATAAACCAAATTGAGCAAATGAGAAAAGAAGCACAGAAATTTCCGATACGTCAAGTTGGTTTTCAAAATGAAAAAAGAGGTGAATATCCAAGAATTTTAGCTCCTCCGCTAAAAAGGAAAGGTTTTGTTATGATGGATGTTTGTGCTCCTTCTGGTCATGTCGAAAAATGGCATGTATCTAAATCTGTTGGTAAACAAGAGTATCATGATGCTAGAAAGGCTGAAATGGGTGATTCATGGCCTCTAGATAAGAAGAGTGCTGTTCAAAGTAAAAAAGAAAACACTTTTTACTTTGCCAAGGTTGAAGAAAAGAAGGAAAATCTACGGAAGAAAAGGAAGAGAGATGCCACTAAATTAAAAAGGCAAATTGCTTTTGATTACAAATCGGCAATACAAACGGATCCAAACGATTTTGAAGGCACTTTAAGCAAAATGGCTCGTATTGATGCATACGAGTTTCTTGCAAAACCAAAGGAAGCTGAAAAGTTAAAGGAAAAACGAAAATACAAATATTAGATTGATTAAAGCTTTATTGTAGTTTATTAAAAGGTATTATTTTATAGACATTATACTCTTGTACATATAACATTTTTCTATTTAATGTCATTGACATTACTGCTGAGCTTTTTCTTTCTTTCTTTCCTATCTAAAGGGCAAAGAGGAAAAGTACATTTGCCCTATTTTAAATGTGTCTATGTTCTTTATCAACAGAAATGGCAAAGCTTTTGACAGTGCTGACCTGTAAGAAGCAACACAAAGAGCAACAAATATACCAAACGCCCTTCTTTTTTCTACTCTAGTGAAAGAAATATCAAAATAGAAACTATACTAACTCAAATGATTGAACAGTTGGTGATTCTCCAACTTGCGCCTTTATTGCGTGGAAGTTATCCGAGTGTCAGTGCCTGGTAGTACACGTTGACACTAATTGTATTGCAGATGATGGAATGATCCATTGGGAATCACAAAAGTTTAAAGGTGCTAGCTATAAACCAGAAGCTGTATACACGAACCTTACTTTTAAGAAATTTACAAAGCCAATAGACATAGTCTTGCTTGCCGCTAATGATCACCGACAATTAGAAAATTACATTTTAGGATTGTCTTCACTTGTTGGACCTGAAACCATTATACTTATAGACTCGTCATTTGGTGTTTCATTTGAAGAATTAGTAAATGAAAAAATACCAAATAATGTTGTATTGAGTTTGATTTGTAAAGCAAATGTTCGAATCTTGCCAATAAAAAATTGTTTCACTTATAATCACATTGGTGAAAATGTTTCAACTTATATTGGTTTCACTTCTTTAAAAAAAAACAGTTTGGCAGAAACTGCTTTGAAAGGCAAAGGATCAACAGGTGCAAAATTGAGCTCAATGGTAGAGTCATTGAGAAAAATAGGCGTGTATCCCACAGATGTTATTCAATTGGAGCAAAGACCAAGTGTGGGAAGTTTTTGTTGGAAATCAGTTTTGTCTTATACAACTTTTGAAATATTAGCCTTATTATATGGCCCACTACGTATTGACAATGATTCACAAAATTCTATAATTAAAGGCGTTTTTAACGAAATTTTGAATCTTGCATATAAAACTTGCGGAGAAGAATTTCCTGAACCAACAGACGCTTTGCAAGTTTCTAGATATTTTAAGCAACTTTTGCATGAATTCAATCAAAAGCATTCAAGCTACAAGATCAAAGGGGACCAATCTAACAACTCGGTTGCGAAAGATGATATTTTAGAATACCCGCTTGCAATTCATTTGTTTAAACTTCAATACTTTGATTACATAGATATAACTCTACGTCAAATTATTGAACTTGGTAACAAATTAGAAATTAGCTGCCCTCGTATTGAATGTATTCATAGTTTTTATGGAATAGTTTTTTCTTTACGTGAGAATAAAAAAATTGATTGGATTAACAAAGACCATTACAAAAGTCCTGAGCTTTTATTCAAATCAGAACCCATATCTCCACATCAGACAGTTTCTATTTCAGCAACAACATCGATTACTAAAGAAATTAATAATTCATCTTCTACTTTATCTACAGTTCAATCTTCACAATTGAATGCTAGCTCTACATTGCTTCCGACAGAGCTTTCTCCACAAATGGTGATTAATTCAGAGATTTTGGCAAGATTAATTTCAAAGACATCTCTCAACTTAAAAAATGATACCTTTGAAATGAATAACGGTAAAATTGTTTCTGGAACAGGTTTAAAACATCCAAGATTTTCTGATTTGCCTAAGAACTTGCCGAATGGTAAAACAATTGGATATAAACAAATCAAGTCTGCTATTTATAGAAATACATCGTCATTAACTACTGCCGAAGAGCTCGAACGCGCTCATGAATACATTTATCATTACGGAAACTTAAATAAAACATTTGAAACAGTTAACAATCGTTATGGTAATGTTGATTCGTTGGATATTTTTAAGACACACTCAAAAATTTCAGAAAAAGCTACCAATGAGGATAATATAGATGAAGAAAATGTTGAAATTAGTGTTGCCAATAGTACAAAAAAAGTTGATGAGGTTGATGTTTACGAGATAGAAAATGAAAAAAAAGATGCTAATGATGATTAACAGCGGAAACGGTATTTAAAGTGCACATAAGGCATAATAGTTAAATTGATGCTGCTATTAATTTAATTAAAGTAACTTTATAGTTTTAATTCCAGTTTCTTCAAATATCAAACATGGCGCATAATTTTTGTAAGAATCATATTACTTTTATTATATAAGAAATAATAAGGTGGCGCATTATCATTTTTTTTTTTTTAAAATTTAAAACTAGCTACTTCTTTATTGTATATAAGAAAAATATGAGTCCAAGTACTAAAGAAATCAAGTTTTCAGCTTTGAAGAGGATTTTAAAAGATAGAACTTATTATTTAACAGAATTGGAAGAAAATAAAGCAAAAATCAAAGATGCAGAGAACAAAATAGCAACCGAAAACCTTGGAGATAATAGTAATGAGTTTTATGACCTTAAAAACTTGAATAGAATTCAAATTGAGACTCAAAAGTTAATCCCAAATCTTAATGAAAAGGCTAAACAGATTATTAACGACATAGAAGAAAGTTTTGACGACCTTGACGATTCAAGTAAAGAAGTCATTGCTGATGCTAAACATGTTGTCAAGGATTAAAGTTAACGCTTCATTTGTTAAATAAATCGTCTTCCCCTCCAGTCTTTCCAGAACTATAGTTTTTTTATAAAAAAGATGTCTTTTAAGATTAAGTATAAAAAAATAGTTATTGAATGCAAGTTTTATCTTGGAATTGCTTTCTTATTTTGCATTTCCCATTGTTTCAAGGATTGTTCCCATTCAGATTCAACATCGAATGGTTTGTCATTTTCTTTAAAATACTGTTGCAATTCTTCACGTTTTTCGTTTTCTAGCTCATCCCAAGCTTCTTTTTCATCAATCCATCTTTCTTGTATATCAATGTCTTCCATAAATCCCATACTAGATTGTCTAATAGCATCTGACCAAATAGAATCTCCACCCAATTCATTAGTACCAAAACAGTAACCATTCGACTTATCAATTAACGAAAGTAAATTAATCATCGATGTTTTATCTTCAATTGCTAGGACTTGATAAGATACCAAACCGAAATCTTCAATTAACTCTGCAATTGATTCTGTCAACTTGTGATACCTTTTATTAAACCATGCATGAGATCGCTGATTGTTTTCTGTTTGTATATATGGTATCAAATGATGCAAGTCTTGAACATCTGTGTAATATTGTAATCTGAAAGGCAAACCACCTTCATCAGCACCATTTTCATCAACACCACTTTCGATTTTCGAAATCTCATCACGCTTACGACGTTCTTCTTTACTTAATTTATCACTTTTGACGTAGCTATTTAACAAATCAATTTTGGAAATGACGTTTACTTGCGGTAAATCCATTTGTAACATCGATCTCAAAGTTAATAAAAGTGACGAGATCCAATGTGAAGGTATTGTAAGATTCATACTATCAATCAACGAGATCACACATAGCCTGAAATCTAATTCATTAACTAAGTTCCTAAAGATTTTAGTGAATATTGGGTTATTTGTAAATAGTTCAGTTTGTCCTGCACAATCAAAGATAATATAAGTACTTTGACCATCAACACTAAATTTAATTAATTCTTTGATTTTGTCCATAAAAGTTTGCATACTTTGTTCAAATAATTCTATACAGTAAATCAAACCACCATTAGGTCCCAAAGACAAATTTTCATCATCCATAATTTCTTCTAAAGTAATAAAATCTCTAATATCTAATGTGCAATTATATGGCAATCGATCGTTAGCGGGATCCAAATTAACGATGAGGGAGTTTCGTCCAATAGAATTCAAAAACTGATTCATTCCATTACAATAAGTGGATTTTCCTGCACCAGGAGGCCCAATAACGACTTGTCCATATGGTGGCATAGTTCTTGGTATATAATAAAAAATTTTGATTTATAATGTGAATATTTTTTTTTCCTCTTTATTTTATGTTCTTTTTCTACCAAAATATAAGTGTAAGCTTGACGCTGAATTGCTTTTCAAAAAAATGCTAGAGACTGAGTTGAATAGCGTGGACTATTTATTAGATAACTTGGTTTATTTGAAATCCTTTTATGAATTGGAAGCGGCCCATTTGAAAGATTTTTTAGATAAAGTTAAAAAAGAGCAAGTTAATACTTGTGATAAGATTAAGTATTCCAAAGGGAATTCAATATTTCATAGAGAATCACAAAAAGAAATCGAAGTCTTTGGTAATAAGTTAGTTTATTTAAATGATAAAATAGAATTACTAGAAAATGATATCAAATCAAGGACTGAATCTAGAAAGAAGCTGATTGATTTATTTCAAAGTTTAAGCAACGTTGATTCCTTGAATTTTGATTTGGAACCATTATTAATTGATGGTGATACAGTCAAAGAAAAAGATCATTTTTCCACTGAGGAAGATGATAAAAAGGAAAAGGAATTACCAGTATTAAACAAAATACAAAACGAAAAAATTCAACTACAAACAAGCAATGAATCTTTACCAATAATGGAAATAAGGGAAGATTTAAATGAAGATGATACAATAATTCATTCTGAAATTAAGCCATATCAACCTAGTGACTCTTTAGATGAAATATTAGCTGCTATGGGTAAACAGAGGGTAGATAAACCAATTAAAGAACAACATAAATCACCTCTCCAATTGAAAAAAGAAATTATAGAAACACTTGAAGCAAATAGAGATACCCTTGAGAGTATTCCTAAAGTGAATGAAAGAGAAAATAAAGAAAATAAGGTAAACAAAAAAAGTGATGCATTTAGACCTTTTATGATAAGAGAGGAGATCGATGAAGAGGGAAATATTACACAAGAATCATTGTCTCAAGTACCTGATCTGAATGAAGATAAGACGTTAGGTGAGCCGGATTGTGATGATGAACAATTAGCAGAATTGTTTGTTGATATGGGATTACAAGTCGACGAGCTTAAAAAAAACTCATCACATGAAAGATCGAAAGAAGAGGAGAGCAAAGAGTATGAAGAACCATTAAAAGAAATAGCCAATGGTGCTATCACTGAAATTAGGCGGGATATGTACACACCCGAAATTGATCCAAATGATGTTATTACTTTAGAAATGATTGCTAATGAATTACTTAATGATAATACTGAAGTTGAAGAAGATTGGGAATTTGAAGAAGGGGAAGATAATGAAGAAGAAGAAGATATTGATGACGACTATGAATTTGAAGTTAGCCAAAGAGCAATGGAAAGTATGATGGGTTCACAAGCTGGCGGCCTATTTATGCAACAAATTATGGAGCTTAGAAAGAAACAAATAGATGATACAAAAAGACAAGAACCGAAAAATGACTTTGACTCTAAAAATGACTTTGATTCTAAAAAGAATGGTGCCAAAAAAAAGGTTTCATTCAAAGAAACAGTTGACGTTAAACCAGTAGAAAATATTTGGGATGACCTTCGTCAATCTGAGTATGAAAATCAAGTGACTGACCTTAGAAAACACAAAGAATCTCATTTGTCAATGTTTAAATCATCAAGACATATCAATGAAGATATTGTTACCGATGCTCTTGAAAATGAAAATACTCTAATATCCAAAACTGAGGATGAATATAAAAGTAGTGAAGAGGATGCAATTTTAGATGTTGTTGAAAGACCAATGGAAGAATCTATTCTTGACATTAAACCAATTAATATTAGTAAACCTTTCAACGCGATTGAAATTCGTAAGCAAATGGATAGAAGCCAACCAGAAGTTGATACTCAAAATATGACTAAACTAGGCAGGAAACCTGTTTCCAAATTTAAAATGGCTAGAGCTGCTGAAAAGGGCAGGGAATTTCAGGAAACATATATTTCACCTGAAGTTAAAGAGCAGTTGATTTCAATGGCAGAAAAGATGAATGAAACTAGATCAAAATTAAAACCAAAATCAAAATTTTTGGAAAAGAATTTTAAGTCACTTGTATTACCATCTAAGCTTGCTTCAAATAGTACGTTGATTAAGACTCCAATGGATGTCAATCCTATTGTTAATTCAAGTGCTCAAGATGAGGATTTTGAACTTATCAGAAATGAAACAAATGAAGATTTATTTGATGACGATGACGAAGGAGCACATGAAGAATTTATCTCAACTGGAACATACATTAAAGATAACGAAATAGATGCATCTAGTGGATTGAATGACAAAAAACCTTTGACGGAATCTACTAAGTCTAACTATTTTCCAAAGTATGATAGCCATGATCAAATTGAACAACGCGAGATAATTGGAGCTACACTAGATTATGCAAGTTTAAATGATGATATTGATGGTATGGCCAAGGCATATGTTATTGGTTTGTATGACGATGACATTGCTACGGAGGGTCAAGTCATTGAGGAGTTAAATGATTTCGAAGAGCATAATAAAGAAGTTGAGTTGAGAGAACATAGCGAACTACATGGGAGAGTAACTGAGTTAAATGACAAAGCAGATGGTTTTGTTCAAACTGAAGTTCAAGAAGAAGCAGAAGAAGAAGTTGGAGTAGTTATAAGTGATATATTTGAGCATGATATGAATGAACTTAACGATGTTAACTCTTTGCCAGCTGATAATTTAGATTTTGAATTAAATGATGAGACTTTAAAGACACAAGTTGCATTGGATTATTCAAAATTGCGTCAGAAAATGATTTATAAATATAAAGGTGGGTTCAAAGAAAGTGCAAAAGAAAAGGAATTTGTTCAACCTGAAGAAGGTCAAAAGATGAGTAGGTTTAAAGCAACAAGACTGGGACTATAGCCCTTCTTTGTTCATGAAGGTTTACCGTTAATATATTAATAAATTTATGAAATAAATGTAAATATTAGACTAGATTTTGTAAAAAATTTTAAAGATTTACTACTTTTAACGGAATATCATCTTGATATCCAGTTAATAAGGATGGTAGAATTTGGACTGAATGGCAATATCGTTCACTTGAAATTCTATTGGTCTTTCTAAAAGTGGAAGCTTTGATTTCGCTGTATGCCTTTTTATGAGACCTGGTAAAAACGCTTGTATCCTTAGGTATTTCAAAATTTGTTAAAGTTTGTGGGGTTTGTAATGGTGTGACTTGTTCATAACATAAATCATTGAATATTGTTTTTGAATTTTTAGATGGAACAGAAAATTGTGAGCTTGAAGGAGAATGGCAAGAATAATAAATGGATTCTGAACTTGGTGAAACACATGATTTGTGGACTGGTATTGGTGGAGGAATTGATTCATCATTTATAACCACCGGCTCATTAGAGGAATATTCTCTAATATGAAACTGATTTATTGGATTTCCATTCATTTTCATGTTACAAGTTGAAGTTGGTAGCATTGTAACATTATCTGTTAGTGACAAAGTATCCCAGCGGGACAATTGCGAATCAGGAGTAGAATTCACTTTGGAGAACAAAGAATCTGAGTTTTGAGATGATGAAACTGTATTCGAAATTAAAGAAATACGATTTCTATGTGAATGATCATTTGTTTTTTGAATAGGTGATTCCATTACTGCTATTTTCAAGTCGTCATTATCGGAGTCACTATAAGATTCTAAATCACCGTATGAGTTTAAAATAAAAGACAATATCGACGAAGCATCAGACTGAATATCAACCGAAATGTGATCATCATTGACGTACACTGAAGATCTTTTTTTCACACAAATATTCAAATCGTCTTGGTTATATATATTTTCAATACCATCAAGATCTTCTATAGATGAAGATGAGGGAATACTTGAATCAGCTGAAATTAATGACGGAGGAGAAGTACTAACACGTTTAGGCATAGATCTTGGTAACCATGACTTTTTGGATGGAAAGGGCGAAAAGTTATCCACAAATGGGATACAATTATCATTTTTGATATCACTAACAGTGATTTCAGGAATTTCAAATTTATGAACAGAGGATTTCTTAGAATTAAAAACACCCTTACTAAAACTATCTCCTAAAGAACTAACCCTTTTGGCAATATTTGAAAAGATTTTTCTATCATGGTTGGATTTTGTACGATTAGAAGTTTGAACTATCTTTGTTACACCTTTATTACAATCCAAGTCGGTGGGTTCAGGAATAATTGAGTATTTTATTGCATTTGTTGGAGGTAAACTAATAACTCTATTATTTCTGTTTTTTGGAATGTTAAGTGGAGGCAGTTCATCTATTGATAAACTAGTTTTGTTTGAAATTGGAACTTTGAAATCATCTAATGGGATTATTCGATCACCTTTTAATTTCAGATTGTATGACATTGGTATCTGTGAAGCTTAAAACTTTTTATGTATAGATAAGAGAGAAGAATAGAAAATAACAAAGAAAAAAGAACGTTAAAAGGGAAACATGAACTTTACAATATGGGACCATGGTCTTTCTTTGAAACCTACCAGCGATTAGCAGATGGCTTGCTGAGAATATTTTCCCAATTAGGAAAGCGTCAAATCACGTCAATCAGCAGAAAAAAAAGAAACTTCACTAGATCAAAAAAATATTCAAATTTTTCATTTTTGCAATAGTTAGTGAAAAATCAATAGCATAAAGATGGAAAGTGCTGACGGAGAGAAAAATAAGCTTCTTACCACTTCCAAGATTACAAAACCAGCTTTACCTGCTCGTTTAGGTAGAGATTCACCATTTGATTTTGGACAAAGATATTTAACGAATGATGAAGAGGTTTTTAATCACAATGCATGGGATAATGTTGAGTTAGAAGAAGAACAAATTCATGAAATTGAAAAGAAATTTGAGTTTCAAAAGGAAAATCCAGTTGGTGATTTTCAGAAAAGTGAATTCAATGCAAAACCTGCAAAATATTGGGACATATTTTACAAGAATAATAAAGAAAACTTTTTTAAAGATAGAAAATGGCTTGAAATTGAATTTCCATCAATATTTGAATGTACAAAACCTGGAGCAGGTGAAAAAACTATTTTAGAAATTGGATGTGGTGCTGGAAATACTATGTATCCAATTTTGGAAAGAAGTGAAAATCCCAAACTGAAGGTATTTGGCTGTGATTATTCAAAAGTTGCTGTTGATTTAGTGAAAAATGATGTGAGGTTTGAAGAATTACATAGAAAGGGGAATTGTTATTCTAGTGTTTGGGATTTGAGCAATGAAGAAGGTGAAATTCCTGAAGATTTAGAACCAAATAGTGTTGATATTGCCGTTATGATTTTTGTTTTTTCAGCTTTGAGTCCAAAACAATGGGACTTTGCTATTAAAAATTTGAAAAAGGTTTTGAAACCAGGTGGTAAAATAGTGTTAAGAGATTATGCTAGATACGATTTAGCTCAAGTACGGTTTAAAAAGAATAGATTATTAGAAGATAATTTTTATGTTAGAGGTGACGGTACAAGAGTTTATTTTTTCACTGAAGAAGAAGCTAGAGATATTTTTGTTACTAAAGGAGGATTCAAAGAAGAAAGAATTGGTACAGATAGAAGGTTACTTGTTAATAGGAAGAAACAATTAAAAATGTATAGATGTTGGCTTCAAGCTGTGTTTGATGTTCCTGTGTAAATACAAATATATAAAAAACCATCAACAGATTTCATCAGTTTATATAACTCTAATATAGGTATATTAATGGGAACTTGTATACCATATACTTTACAAATAGGAATATCTTTTAAAAACTGTAGTAGGAGGTTTTCAAGTGTGATTGATTCTAAGGATACATCTTTATTCACAAGTTGTTTGATATTAGGTCTTACAATACGCTCACCTTGATATATTATTATAGGTAAATTTCTAATATGTGCTGGAATTAACTTCAAAAAATACTTTGAAACTAATTCGCCATCATGTTGAAGTATAGCTTGATACCATGATTGTGAATCTTTTTGAGACATTGTCATAATTATATTGCTATTACCATTTATTATATAACATGCTTCTTTTATTCTATTTAACCAATGAGTTTCAATAAATTTCAAATCAGCAACTAGGTTAGTTTGAAATTGATAAAGTAATTGATGATTGACTAATGGTTCATTAATAACTAAAGCGTTTACTGAATGTGGAATTGGTAATCGCTTATCAAACGGATAGTTGCCGATTTTCATAGTCAATTCCCATTCTGTGCCGTTATCCATGTTTGATAGGTCAACATTAGCCGCCACAGGTAAGTTCCAATGTACAACATAACCATTCGATGTGGTGAACCAAATAGTGCTGATTTGAATCAATGAAATGTCTCCTAGTATTGAATGAAAGAAGGCTAGTATAGAGGGTATCGAGAGATATAAATTTGAATTTGCATTTAAGATAAGTTTATATTTTGTACTATTAGTTGAAATTATTTTATTATCTAAGGATATTGATATTGGTTGAATTGCGTTCCAAATGACTGTGTTTAAATGTTTCAAATCCATAACAATATGGTAAAAGATATTCCAGTTAAAAAAAGGGGAAAAAGAATACTAGCTTGTCAAATATAAAAAAGATAATGATTTGTGGGATCGTCAAAACGTTAAAAATATTGATGATATGTTATAAAGAGTTAATAAGTAGTAATAATATATAAATATGATAAGAATAAATAAATCACAAATGAGCAACGACGGCATCAGTGAAGGATGAAGTAGAAGCGGTACCTCTCAAGTCACCGGTTCTGTTTTCAGGACCAGAAGCAATAGTCTTCAAAACGGCGCTTTCAATTTTGTCAGCTTCCTTAACAAGACCCATGTGTCTCAACATCATACAGGAAGATAACAAAAGTGCAGTAGGATTAGCAAGACCTTTACCGGCAATATCTGGAGCAGAACCATGGACAGCTTCAAAAATAGAAACCTTTTCACCCATGTTACCAGATGGAGTTAAACCTAAACCACCGATTAAACCTGAAGACAAATCTGAAAGAATATCACCGTATAAGTTTGGCATGACCATAACTAAATGCTTGAAAACAGAAGGATCAGAGGCTAATTTCAAAGATGTGTTATCAATCAACTCAAAGTTTAACTTAATATCAGGATATTCCTTAGCAACATCCTTAGCAACCTTAACGAAAAGACCATCTGATAACTTCATAATAGATGCCTTATGAACAACCAAAACTTCCATTCTACCAGATGTTCTGGCATATTCAAAAGCATATCTGATAACTCTTTCAGATGCCTTCTTAGTGATCAACTTAATAGATTGAACAACACCAGGAACAATAACATGTTCAATACCAGAATATTCACCTTCAGTGTTTTCTCTAATAAGAACGGTATCAACATCGTCATAAGGAGTCTTGTAACCTTGAATGGACTTACATGGTCTGACATTAGCAAAAAGACCAAAGGTTCTTCTCAATGTCAAATTCATAGATTGATGACCTTTACCAACAGGGGTTGCCAATGGACCTTTAAGAGCAATCATGTTCTTGTTGATGGAATCAACAGCAGGCTTTGGAATGGTGGTAACACCGTTGATCAAGGATGGTGTCACATCAACTGGTTCCCAGTCAATTGGAACACCTGCTGCTTCATGAATTTTGACAACTGCATCACTGATTTCTTCACCAATACCATCACCCTTGATGAGTGTAACAGTGTATCTACCATTGACAGGAGAACCAAGGTATTGACCAGCAATTTTACTGGAATATTGTCTTTGTGCGTTCATGTTATTGAGGATCGTTCTGAACATCGTGTTGTCTTGTTGTTGCTTAGATTGAAGTTGTTGATAAAGCTTCCTCCTTAGCCCGGGGTGGTTTCAATTGGGAACGGAGGCCATACAAATGTCATTTTTCGCTCTACTGGAACCAAGGCGCCGAGCACGGGTGTCTGGCTCTCTGCAAGGATAACTATGGTGTGTCAAGTGCGAAGGCGGCAATTGGTCAATATCTTGTTTCTTTACGTCTTAGTTACCTGTGCTTCATATCTGGTGTGCGGTTCTCCTTGTCTGGTTTACCTCTTATCAGAGAGGTCATTTAATGCATTTCTTTCTCATATGGATCTCAAGTGCCTCCTTGCCCTCCTTGGATGTCCGCTTCGGATCCGATCTTTATAAAGCTGTAAGAAAAACATACAAAACTAGTATATTCATGCGCCCCCAACTCGAGAAAAAGTCATAAATAGTGGCTGGTGTAGTGATAAGCAAGATAAGTCTGCGCCACATATTGTTTCTATATATGTGGCGCATGTAGTTGGTCATCTTCTATTGACGTATCCCAATTAAGTAATAGGTGTTTTTTTTAAATTTTTCATATTTTGTTTCATAGTAAGAACAAGAAAGATCTTCAGATAGAAAGGTATTTAGAAAAATTATCTACTTGTAATAAGATTATAATTTTCTTTCTGGTCAACATTTAGAATTCTTTTTTATTTTCATTTTCATCATGACACTATCAGTACCAAGAGAGTTTCAGGTGGTTTATCGTCTTTCTAAAGAAAATCCGTTACCACAAATATCACTGACTGCATTTATATTAGGAATTATAGGTGGTATTTCAATTCCAATGATTTTTTTGTATTCTTTTTATTCTCTACCTATCTATATACTACTAATCAGTCTTTTCCATTTTCTTGAGTATTATATAACCGCTTCATACCAATCTGATAAAGTTTCCCTCGATTCTTATGTTATTAATAATGGAATCACATATCATTTAGCTCATGCCATCGCCTTAACTGAGACTGTTATTGAGTTATATTTTTTCCCAAAGTTTAAATCAAAATTTACATATGTTAAGATGTTTGGATTATTCTTGACAATCATAGGTCAAATTTTACGTTCTGCTGCAATGATTCATTGCGGAGAGTCATTCTCTCATTTAATTGCAACTGAGAAGAAATCAAACCATACCTTAGTAACAACTGGTATTTATTCAATTGTTAGGCATCCAAGCTATGTTGGATTCTTTTACTGGGCATTAGGTACTCAACTATTACTCAATAATCCAGTGACATTTTTAATATTTCTTGTTTTACTTTATCAATTTTTTTCACAGAGAATCAAATTTGAGGAATCAAAATTATTAGTATTTTTTGGTAATGAGTATCTTATATATAAGGAAAGAGTACCAGTTGGTATTCCATTTTTATAAATTCAAACAAATCAATATTAATGTATCTATTCCAGTTTTCTCTTTTTAAACTTGGCAACTTCATCATAACTCTCGACACGCCGTTTTTTATAATCTGCTTCTTTGCTCTCTATTTGATGTAAACCTTTGGCCCTAGCTTGCATTTCAATACTTTCCACTCTATCATGATTACTCTTTTGATCACTCATCAAGCCCAATAAATATTTTCGGTACTCCTTATTATGTTGCTCAGGCTTTGATGTGTTTGACTTTTGCTTTTCACTTTGTGCTTTTTCATAATCTTCACGACGTTTCTTTAAATTTTCACTTAAATTAACCAACCCATTGTTACTAGCGGACGTCAGTCTAGGTGCAACCTTTAAATTATCGCTTCGGGTATTTAATAGTGGATTAGAATCTCTTCTGATATTCTTCAGTATTTCCTTTTTATCATTATTGTCTTTATCATCAATTGTGTTTTTTTCACTTTGTTGAAGCAATTCCTGTTTGCTAAAGTTTCGGCTTTCAATTGATGAACTTGTAGTAGGTGATAAACCTCTTCTTTTTTCTTCATGATACTTAGATTTCATTTTTTTAGGTTTATCATTAACATTACCTATTAAAATATTTTTTAGTGCTGACTCCTTGTTATTTGATTTTGAATTAGCATCAACGACAAAATCAATCTGCTTAGATTCTTTTCCCTTTTCTAGTATAGCCTCTTCATTGGTTTTCCGTCTTGCCTCTTCTTCTAATAACAATCTGACTTCATATTGCTTTTGTTTTTGTTCATCCATTCTTTTTTTCCGTTGTTCTTCGACTATACGTTTACCTTCTTCAATACGGTTAGCTTCTTCAATACGTTTAGCTTCTTCAATACGTTTAGCTTCTTCTTCCTTCTTTCTTTCTTCTGTCACACGTCTAGTTTCTTCCTCTTTCTTTTTTTCTTCTGTCACACGTCTGGCTTCTTCCTCTTTCTTTTTTTCTTCTGCAATACGTTTAGTTTCTTCTTCTTTCTTTTTTGCTTCAGTAGTACGTTTATTTTGTTCTTCTTTCTTTCTTTCTTTTATAATACGCCTAACTTCTTCATGATCAAATGGTGTAATATTTTCTTTTATTATATTAGCTCTTGTTGTTTTGTTAGTTTTTTTAAAATTTTCCTCTACTGTTGGTTGTGTTAAAGTTTTACCTTCATCATTTCTGATTTGTTGCTGATTGTTTCTAATAATTCCCTCATCAATAAGATTTCCCCCTCTAAGTGTAGCTCCTTCAGCAAGCGTCGTTGAATCATCAACATCAGTTACAATAGACGAGCAATCAGCTGTGGTCGCATTTTCTTTGGAATTAATGGTAGTTCCTTTATCTTGCCCCGTTTCAATTTTAAAAAAGTTTTCTAAATCAGCTAAATCTCTTTGAATAGATGTCCTTTTAGTATCAGCACCTTCAACTGGAGTCCCAATAAGACATAAATCATGAACCTTATTATTGATATAAGCTGCTTTTTCTTTGTTATTATTAAACCTGAATTTCGTTTGCTCATTTATGTTTGTTGTATGAACTGAATCAACAAGTGATTTTATATTTGCAAAATCTAGCAATACTCCAGAAACATATCGTTTATCAAATTGCAACATTGCAATTTGAATTCTTTTGATATTTTCAAATTCAACTCGTGAAAGATTGAAGGTATTAAGTGAAAATGATTTGAAATAATTATTAAAAGAGCATAAAGCCATTTTTTCCAAAATTGATTTTGTATTAACTTTAGAACTTTGATTTAGTCCCATTTTATCAGCAACCAAAAGCAAAATATCTTTAATTTTTTTGGCTTGTGTCTCATATTCTACAACCCCATACTGTTTAATAATATTAAGTTCACGAGCAATTAATTTTGAGACTCCATAGATTGTGGCATTATATAATCTTCTAGTTTCAATACTTTTTGAAAATGTGGTTAGGTTTGTAATCTTGCTCATTGGTGGATATTTACTAAGATATTCAAGATATTGACTAACACAGAAACAATGTTTTGATATTTGTGAGCTGACAAATGAAATGATATTCATAGCATTAATATTGGTTAGACTTGTACATTGTCTGATAGACATAACAGACGTTTCTCTCTGCTGTAACAATATATATGGTATAGGAATATTATTTTCCCTATATTTATTTATATTTGCATCAATGTATTTTATTCTACTGAGCTCTTTTTTAACTATAGCATCTAAGTATTCGTTTGAACTATTTTGAATTTGAAAGGATAATCCCGCCAAATCATTTAAATAATCAAACTTCTCTTTTGGCAAAATATTTATTTCTTTAACTCCAAACTTTGCTATCGGTGTTGCCTCGTCTTCTTTTAATGGCGCTATAGGCTTAATCTTTTTAAAGATGACTTTAGCTTTAGCATTATTTGCATTGTTCACATTAAATGAAGCCTCATTAAAAGATTTGTCTGAAGATTGTTCGTCCCCTTGATTATGATTTAGCTGTGAGTATAAAAAAGAAGGTACTGGAGGCTGTTTAAATGGACCAGAAAATAGAGTGCCAATCTCTTGTTTTTTTTGATCATTTTGGCCTTGCATTTGCCGTTGATTTTGCTTTAATTGTTGAGGGTCGTAACTTTGCTGTGGTTGCTGATTTTGATTTTGCCTATGGTTTAGTTGTAATTGTGGGAAATTTAGCAGTTGTTGGCTTGATTGGTATAAATCTTGCGGGTTATACAATTTTGGTTGAGGGTATGTTTGCGACTGAGTCTGATTGTGAAAATATGGAGGAGCTATTGATATCCCATCAAATGATCTTCCCAAATGATTATGCTCATTAAATTGTCCAGTTTGAGGAATTGAGATACGGGTTTGATAAGAATGAGTTAAGTTTTTTTCTGATAATGATAATGGTAAACTACTTGTTCTTGTAATATTTGGTTCTTCATTGCTTCTGTCTTTGTTACCAAATACATTAACAAAGTTGATTGATTGTGGCACTTCTAAAAAGCTTTTTTGAACATTAGAACTATCATTATCGACGAGCCTTGACACGCTTCCTATTGTAGCGTTAACATTTTTATTTGAATCAATTTCTTGGGTATTTTGCAACTGCTCAGAATTACTGGAAACATGGTTGGCGTCATTATTTTTTGACGTTGATAATGCTGCTTGAGTATTATCTTGTATTTTATTACAGTTTCCATCTAACTCTACATTCTTATAAGGAACTGCTTCTACCGATGGAACTGTATGCTCAATAGTTGTATTTTTTGTATTTTGTGGTAAATTTTGTGATGGAGGTGTACATTGTTTCTCTATTAAAGGCATTTGCACCTGTTCTTGTTCTAATGCTTGGTTAGGCTCTGTGATTTCATCTTCACTATCCGAATCCAAAATAATTATTTCAGGTGCAACCTGAGTGGACAAAGTCAATGATAAATTA
Source organism: Saturnispora saitoi (assembly GCA_030579535.1). Taxonomy (NCBI): domain Eukaryota; kingdom Fungi; phylum Ascomycota; class Pichiomycetes; order Pichiales; family Pichiaceae; genus Saturnispora; species Saturnispora saitoi. Next base: position 203,570 of record JAKTRF010000011.1, on the reverse strand, counting down.
GATGGAGCCATTGTCAAATTTACATCGTCAGATGCTGGTATAATTCTAAATTTACTTTTGTTCTTATTAGGCACTAAAAGTCCTCTTTCAGATTCGTCACTGTAATAATCATCTTCTGAATCTATAACTACGATATCATTTTCAGTTATTTTAATCACCCTGTTAGCTTCTTCTTTAATACTAGTAGATGTTGCTTCGTTTGCACCTAAATCTTTACTAACAATTTTGTACTCGGTTTCTGTTGCGACTAATCTTGGTTCAAATGAGCCATCATTTTTAACAACAGCATAATCGTATTTATCACTAATATTATTGAGTAGCATCTCAAAATAATCATCCACACGAACATTTTTTAACATTAATTCTTCTTGACACACAGGACATAGCCATGTTGGTGCTTGTCTTTGCAAACTAATATATGAAAGTAAATCAAAACATTGCACATGTTTACATTTAACAGATCTAACAGGATGTTGTATTCTGGTTAGTGAGCACGGACATAGTAACTGAATTGTTTCAGAAGACATTTGAACACCATCTCCGTCATCATTTAATAAATTAACTGTATCGGATCTGTTTATATGTTCCTTATCTAGCACCTTTTGCTCAATTCTCTCAATATTAACAGGTTCAACTAAAAAAAGATAAAATTCGAAAGCATTTCCTGATGATTCCATGTATTTAATATCCAAATGATTCCTACCATCTGGCAAAAGATAATCAGTTAAATCTACTGGATTAATACTTCCAATTTTTCCTTTAATACCTTTAGTATTTGCCACCAATTCCTTTGAATTAAAAGTAATTTTTGCAGGAGATGGAAAATATATAATCTTCTTTGATTTGGTTTCATCTGAAATGCAACAAAATAAGTATAGTTTATAACCTGAATTTTTTATTAAACTCTTTTCTTCAGCGGTGAAAATAAGCGTCATTCTTGCTGTATCACTCACACGTTTCGTTTTTCCTTTAGCCTGTAACGTTTTAATAGGATACTGCTCCAGCGGTATAACAATTTTCTTGCATTTGTAAAAATGTGATTTTTGAAATAGAGAAAGATACGGATCATCAGTAGGTGGAGAACCAAGTTCTGGTGAAGGTAGTTCGCTTGATAAAGCCAAAGATAAACGGTCTTGTGATTGATTGTTAAAAACTATGCTCCTTGGTAGTGGCTCATCGGCTTGTGCTCTTATAATTAGATCTCTTATTGCATATAGTTTAGCATGATCATTAGTTTGGAGTTCCTTTCTTAAAAGTGTTTCAACTAATTCTTGAGCATCACTTTTTTTAGTACCTTTTGGATTAATGCCAACTGCAAAACATAGCTCTCTAGTTTGTTTTGCTTTTAACATATATAATTTATTTATCGTGTCCTATATGTTTTGAAGTTAGTAATCCAATGTTTCAAACATCAAATATTATGTAATTAAGATGAAAGGGAAAGACATACTTGAAAGGCCAGTGGTGGCATAGTTTGATTCACCAAGCGTGACATTATTAAGTTTAAATATTAATAACAGTTGTTTACTATTAGATTTTTAGATGGAAAAAACTCTTAGGCCCTACTTAAACTGAGTTTATGTTTAATGTTTTGATGAACTTCTTTAAATTTTTACAGTTTTTTTTATCTATTTGAGCGCAATGATTATAATCATTCTTAACGCGTCATATTGTAACTTTTAACTTTAAATAAGGAATTTTGCTAAGGTTGTTATGATAGTCACTTACTATTTCTATATCTGGGTACATTTGTGCTTTTTTTTAATAAAATAGCTTAGTTTTAAATAATTTATTAATATAATATGTAATTTAATACTTTCAAATATTTTTGATTTAAAAGCTATAGGTTTTGAAATAGAGTACATTTTATCAATACGCTATTACTTTAAGTTAATTTTTAGATATAAGTTGTAGTTCGATTTTCCATTTTATGGTCCATGTAGATAAAGACGAAAATATGAGTTAATAACAATTGCTCATTCGTACTTTTAGGTATTAACTAATCAAGAATTTTATTGATGTTTACACTATGGGACCAAAAACATACTAACATTTAAAACTATCAAACATACTTGACTTTTGATGTTACATTTGTAAAAAGGCTTAGTTGCTATGTTGATATTGTACCGACAGACATGAAACCCTTAATAAGATATTTCAGCCCTGTACTTAATAATAAATATAAAATATTTACCATTTTTAAAAAGAAATAAATAGTTGCAAGTTTTAAAGTTATTGAAAGAAAATTTTAACATAATTGTTCATCCAATAATTGTTTTTAATTATTTATTTACTACTTTAAAAACACTAGTTTAAAACCAAATGATTTTAAACTCTGATTACGTAATATATTTTAGATTTTAAATCTTTTGTTTTGATTTATGAGCTGAAAAAAAAAAAGTTGAAAAAAAGTTTTTCTCTGATGAACAACTTTTATTTATTTGTCTTTTTTTTTAATTTCAAATCAAACAAACTCTCATATATAATGTCAACGGCTGCTGTTTTAGCTGCGACATCTGCTGCTAATAAGACAGAGATTATTGTAGAATCATTTATTGCCAAACTTAAGCGTCGTCAAATTACGGGCTCTTATAATGTTGCAATTGCCACATGTAAGTTTCTTATGAGAGTCACCTCCAATTCTCGATGGAATGATCATGAAGAATTTATAAAACTTATTAAAGGAATTGGAAGGCGTATTTTAGCTTCTCAGCCGAGAGAATTTGCGGCTGGTAACATCGTTAGAAGGGTTTTAGCACTAGTTAGAGATGAATTAAGCACAGAAGCTACATCGACAACAGCAAACTCTAACAATGTTCCAGTCAGCACATCAATGTTTCAGTTACTTACAATTCAAGATAAAAAAGGTGAAAGGGAAATAAAAAAAAGTCAAGATAAATTAGATATGAGATCTCTTGTTATTCAAGGAATAAGAGAGTTGATGGACGAAATTCAATCTGTTCATGAAAACATTGAATTAATGACAGTTGATTTGATTCATGATAATGAAATTCTTTTGACACCAACACCAGGTTCTCAAACAGTGTTAAACTTTTTATTAAAGGCAAGTTTAAAAAGAAAATTTACAGTATTGATTACTGAAAATTACCCAAATGATATTGATGAATGCCATATATTTGCAAAAAAACTTGCTGAGGCCAATATTGAAACTGTTATTATTCCAGATTCTACTGTTTTTGCGGTTATGTCACGAGTTGGTAAGGTTTTGATTGGTACTAGATCAGTATTTGCCAATGGTGGATGTGTTACTGCTGCTGGTGTTGCTACAGTCACAGAATGTGCAAAGGAACATCGAACACCAGTTTTTGCTGTTGCTGGTTTGTACAAATTTTCACCATTATATCCATTCAACAGAGAGTCATTAATTGAAGTTGGTAATTCAGGTAAAGTGCTTCCATATGGCGATAAAGAATTAGTTGGAAAATGTGAAATAACGAACCCACTATATGACTATGTTGAACCTGATAACATTGATATTTACATTACCAACATTGGTGGGTTTTCTCCAAACTTTATCTACCGTATTGTTCTTGATAATTATAACCAAGAGGATGTTAATTTATGAAAGACATTCAAAAATCAATCACCAAGATAAGGATAAAAAAGTAAGTTTTTTTTGTCTAACAATATACCATTTTAACGATGCAAATATAATTTAATGCTATTAAAAAAAATATTAAAAAAAATATCCTCCTATTAGTTATAAAAATATATCAATGCCCTGTTCCTCGCTCGGTCATATTAATTATTGTGTGATCTTGAGCTGGATGAATTAAAGTCTTTAATATCAAATACTTTAAATATTCAATGGGCTAAATCAATTCCTTCCAAGTTTAACTTTGAGTGCGCTTTCACCATGGCTTGCCCAATGGTGAAACTGTAATTATCAAACTGGACATTTGCCACTCTTTTACTTTTATCATTAAAAGTACAAAGATGAGTATACAGTAAATTAAAAATAATTTATAAGTCTTCGATTTCCGGATCTGCTATTAGATTACCAATGACGGTATACTTTTCCTTGAACATCTTTTCCCAGCCGTCGAGAGCCTGTATTTCAGATTCGCTTAAACCCTTTAAATCGTCGATTGGTTCAGTCCAAGGTTTCACCACATCTAACTCAAATGAATTTAAAGCAAGACCTCTACTTGCATCATGACCAGCAAAATTGGAATATGGTCCACTAGGCCCATAAAACTTTCTACCTTTTGAAACATTATATACTTTGCCTCTGACAGCAATGAAAATATTTTCATGATCAAATCCGTTATATTTTGACAGTTCTCTTGGTGTATAATCTTTGAAAACTAATGCTGTATCAGTTTCATCTGATTTACTTGGATCGATTTCGATTTCTAAGTTTGTTTGTTTAGGTGTAGAAAGTAGGGCATTCTTCAATAACCAAAGGCCAATGATTAATGCAATAGCAGTTAAAATGTAATTATCCATATTAAAGAAACTTATGATGACAATTGGTGAGAATTAAATTCGTTTACCTTTACGAAACATATATATTTTGGCCTGTAATTATTTAAGTGCTTACATTTTCTACAAATATGACTCGCATAGATTTGGACAGTATCACTGATAACAACGTTGGATTGTTCAACGTTATTTCTAGATCAAACATTCGGGAACCAAAGTTCATTCAACAAGCTAAGGAAAACAGTGAATTGTCAAAATACGCCTTTTTTGGTGAAGTTCCCATCGGTGTGGTAGTTGCCGAATCCATTTCTGACACCAAAGATGATACGCCAACTGCATTGCTAATCTGCCATTTGTCTGTTTTGGATGCATATGCTACATATTACAACGTTGAAAAAACCCTAATTGAATATGTTCTTAACCTCTGTCCAAAAAGGCATCTCAAAACTTGTTATATAATTACAGAAAAGACACAAGTGGCACTTTTAGAGCTTTTAGAGTCAATGGGATTTAAACGAACAAAACCATTAAAGAATATAGCTGTCTCTGAATCTCAAGTAGTATATGTCACGTGAAAAGTTTTAAGGCTGTGCACACTTTCCGTGTCACACGGGTAAAACGGTTGACGGAACGGAAGAGGGAGCGGAGATGACATTGACAATAGGATGAGGGGGGTAGAAACATGTTTACTATTGAAGACAGATAATATTATATCTTTCTTTTATTATATAAGTGTTTAAGTATAAAAGTTCAGAATGATGGAAACAGGATACGAAAATTGGATGAGTCGTCTTGATGGATCTACTAGTATTTCAAAAATAGCGATTCCAGGAACTCATAATTCAGCTGCACATTTTAAAATATCAGCGCCATCTGTTCGATGTCAAGGTGCTACTATTCAGACACAACTCGTTAATGGTGTCCGATTTTTAGATTTCAGAGTTTCAAAAGATTACATGTCTAGAGGTGCACATGTTGAAGATCTTATACTTGTACACAATAAATTTCCGGTTAAACTATCTGGATCTTACAAATTAAAAAATGCATTATCAGTGCTTTATGATTTTTTAGATAATCATAGATCTGAAACTATTATGGTTTCAATAAAGCAAGAAGGTGCTCTACTAAATTGGGATCATAATAATGATGAATTCGCAAAAGTTCTATTCCAAAGATATATTGGAAAAAATCGTGAAAAGTGGTATTTATCGTCACATATACCAACATTGGACCAGTGTAGAGGAAAAATCATACTATTAAGAAGATTTCCGGTGAACGAAAAAGGGAATTATAAGCATTTTGGAATTCCATCTCTTTGGAACTATAATGATGGTGTTTATGAAAATGGTAGTTGTTGTTTACAGGACTTCAATCACATTAAATCACGGGCAGATTTGGATGCAAAAAAAAATCTTATTAAATTAATGTTTGCTAAATCAGTAGAACATTCTCTTTCAGACGGTGAACCAAAACTCTTTATTAACTTTTGCTCATGTTCCAGTTTTTTTAATAAGAACTGGTGGCCCTCAAATGCTGAAAAACAGATAAGGAAAATTAACATTCATAAATTATACTCTAAGTTGTCAGGAACTGTTGTTGTTGACTTTGCCGAAAGGGAAAATTGGAAATTGATTTACAAACTTGTTGATGCCAACTTTTGAAAGCCTGCTTTTTACTCTAATGATTTCATGACAGAACTACTAATCTATATATCTTATAATTTTTTTGCTCGTTTAACTTTTTGACTGATGTGTTTTTTGACAAACCCAAAACTCGGCCTTATACTTGTATCCCCCCATCGATGTTTCTTCACCTCCGTACGTTGTTGGTATATCTGATTCATGTTTAATAAAAGTAAACCCCACATCTTTAATCAACTGAATTAAATCATCTCTACTCAATTCTAGACCCTGTAATGGAACTGGTACATCTTTCCAACTTCCATCGCTTTGTTGGACCTTTTTTACTTGAATGCTATCACTATTTTCAAAATGCCAATGCAATGGCCCAAAATTAACCCAATATCCATTTTCTTTTAATGTGTTTTTAACCGTTTTAAGGTAATCTATGATGTTTGTACAAGTGTCTAAAAAAAAACATGTAGCAACTATATCAAATTTATTAGTATTCTGATATCTAAAACTAGATGCCATTTCGTTGTTAGTATACGTTTCACTAATCTTGTTCAATCCAGGTGGTCCGTATAAATCTTCAAATCCACCAGCAACCATTGACATCAATTCACCAACATCAATATCAGGATATTCCCTATTCAATATAGATATATCACCAGGTTTAAAATCCGGAAAATACACTTGTCTTAATTGATCATTTTTTTTAGCAACTTGTGATGATTTGTGAATAAAAGGACACAATAAATATTGATTTTCACAAAATGAATTATTCAATATAAAGTTGGAATTTAATAACATGTGATAACTTATATCGTTACCTTGCGTTTTGAAACCACGTCTAACAAATTCGACAACCAGTCTACCTAATCCTGCACCAGGAACCAAAACTTCAAGTTGAGGTCTACTTTCCACGTTTGGGAATAACTGTTCACAGATGTTTAATATGGGGTGCATACTTTCCTTTCTTTCTGTGGCACCTAAATCTGACCATTCTCGGACATACTGGGCCATTAAACCTTTCATTTTTTCAATATCGGAATATGATGATGGTGACCATTGAGATTCTAAATTTGCACCCCATTCAACAGCCATTTTCCTAGCCAATGTTGAAAAATATAAGTCGTTAATATCTATTGAATGACTTAATTTACTCAGATACTCTTGAAACCACGGTAACAAAAGTTGATCTTCAGATGGTAATGAATTAAATTTCATTTGTTTTGGATATAAAATTGTTCGAAGTGCATTATCTTTATAGTCTATATGAGAAGACAACACAGAAGTCAAAGCATGGAATTCTTCATCGTCGTCGTTTGACATTCCTCTATACCGTATACTTAATCAGGAAAGAATAAAGATAACAACATATAAAAGGTAAACATTTTTTTTGAGGGATAAGCCCTTTACTTTTTAGCTAATTCACACATGATTTTCTCGTTTTGATCAGCCAATAGTTCAACAGCCTTGTAAAGAGCATCCAAACGACTAACAACTTCATACTCATTCAAATTCACACCCAACAATTGAGCTTCCCTGATCGGTGGTGCCAAATTCTTCAATTGCTTGTTCCAATTGGTGAAATTAACTTTAAAACTTGGATCTTGCTCTTCTGCTTCATTCTGTAGCTTTATACTTCTTCGAATACTAGCTCTATGTTCATCACAGTTTTGTCCAGCTTCGTAACCATCCGTTAAATCCCATCCCCTGTCTTCTTCGTTAGCATCATCGGCTAAATGGTGGTCTCTATTAAATGCAACCCTCATGGCTGTCTTTGATTCAAAGCTAGCAATTAACAATAAGGGAATGAAATATATCACACGCATAACAATATCATTTAATCGATCAAATGTCTTTTTATCCATCCACCATATAAAAGGAATGTCGATAAAGCACAGTTCAATCAAATTCAATGGTGGAAAAAAAATCTTAGCATCTGGAGCTCTAATATAGTTTAAAACCCGACTGGAGTATTGAAGAAGATAGTACTCATTAGTCAATTCAACAACCTCAGAGTAGGCCTGTGAAAACAAAGCAATCAAGATATTTAAAAGAATAACAGAAACCAAAAAGTTGTAGAAATAATATAAGATACTTGCATATGGATAAGCAAATCTTTCAAGGGATTGAAAATCAGGACCACTTAGAACTGCTTTAAGCATATTGGTAACAATTAAATAAGTTAAATCACGATGACCATCTGCTTGATCTAATCCAATAAAAGCTTGTAAAAAACCAATAATAACAACACTTAACATAAAGAAGAACATAATAGATTCTTTCATCATTTTCTTAATAATCACCATATAAACACCTAAGAACTTAAAAAAATCACAAAAGAAAAACATTCTAATCCACATTAATGGTGCAGTACAAGATAAAAATCTGTAGGATCTAATTTGATACAGAGTAGATTGATCAATATTAGTAGAAAAAATACCCATGATCCTGAAAAGAAAAGAAACATATATTAAACCGTAAACAACACAATTAAATGCATTTTGAAATCTGACAAAAGCAGAACCAATATGATAAAACTTAACGAATTCATCTAAACTGAAACCTATAGTAAATAATAAAAACAACAGTTCAACGTAACCCATTGAATGATTCTCAACATCGATATTAACTAAAATTGTAAACAAAAACAAATAGGATAATGCAAAAGCAATTTCTAAAAAGTTTTGATACAAGGGAGTTTGAATTCTATCTGGATTGAAATGATTCCAAAATCCAATTGTGTTTGCGCCTTTGAATAAGACATATTCAGAATGATCAATCTTCGATTGAACAATCCAACCTCTCCAAAGCCATTTCACACATCTTTGAAAACCAGAAGTGTTGATAACGCAGGACACATTCATATCAATAGCCAATTCTAAAACATTAGCAGGAATACTATCAATATCATTTAAATTAATGCTATATCTATGACAAAGTATTGATAAAAACAGGTACTTGTCATCTTTTTCTCTTGAAATGATAATAGCAGCTAACTTTTGAGCAACAAGCGCTCTTGTCATATATAAATCATTATCAGCTAGTTCATCTTCAGCTAGTTCTTCAAACCAGTCAGAAACCTTTAACAGACAAAATACAAGACAAGCTTGATATTTTCTAGCCGTAGATTTCGAACCAGAACCTTCACCACCTGCAGCCCTATAAACTGCAGCAATTATATTCACGCCATCAATATCTAATGATTCGACAGCCTCAGCATTACTAGCAAAAGGAACTACTGTATCTATAAGCTTTTTCAAATTAATAGCAACTCTAAGAACTTGACGGGGTAAAGGAGCAGAATAGTCATTGGTGTCTTCATTACTCCATGTTGGTAGTTGAACCGACATAATATATATTACTTGATTTGCAAAATAACAGATAAATAACAATTGTGTATTAAGGTAATAAAATTCCAGAGCATCAAAATAGAACCCTTTCCCATATATATGCTCATATATATGCAAATATATATTGTAACACAGTAATTTTTAAATATAATTACCTAAAAACATTATAACTTAAAGATATAAATATATGGTGATGTTCATACGCAAAGAAAACATGTTTTGTTTATTCTAATTGCATTTTTTATCATGATATTTATGTTTTGATAAAGAGCTGTCATTAAATAATACGCGTGTATTAATTTTTGAGCGCAACGCGTCGAATGAAATATATATACATATATATATATATATATATATTGTTTACAAACTTTACACCTAGTGAACAGGCTTAAAAAATAGTTACAGTAATGGAATCACTACCTTTGAATCTCAAGAATGAAATTACAGTATGTACTGAAAAATATCCGGAAACATCAGACGTTTTTAACGCATTGATAAACCACTTCACTTCCAATCAATCCACTGAACCCGCTAGCAAAAGAAAGATTACCAGTTCATCATCTGAAAATCAAGAATCTAGTACAGTGGAGTCACTAGAAGGAACAAATATTATGCTTCAGTTACCTGAACTTTCTGTGCAATCACCATTCAGGAAGAAACTAAATTTAGTATTTGGTGCATTTCCTAACGAAAAAAAGGCATATTTGGCGTTGACTAAGACTATGGAAACCAAGCCTGAATTGGTATTAAGAGATTTAACAAATGTTAATGTAAATTTTGCAGCTATTTTAGATGTTCCGGAAAAACCTAATTTAAAACAATTGTTAGTTTCATATAAATCAAATGCTGACAACAATTTTAAAAATGATCCAATTTTACTTCAATTACCATATAATCAATTGACTGAACAATTTGGCCCTATTCTTGGTGGAAAAACATTAGTTGATTACCTTTGTAGTCAGCTTGCATTGGTTAATTTTGTAGTGATAGATGGCACAAAAAATAAAGACATATTTTATTGTCAAGCTTACAAAGGTAATAAAGAAGGATATCTTTACTTTTTAGAAAACCATTTGATTTTTGGGTTTAGAAAACCAATCTTAATATTTGAATCTAAGAATATTGAAAGTATCACGTATACATCAATCACAAGATTGACATTCAACATGTTACTTAACATTAAAAATAGTGATGGTCAAATAGATACTTATGAATTTAGTATGATAGATCAAAAAGATTTTGAATCAATTGAAGTTCACAAAAGAAAGCAACAATTTCATGATAGATCAATGGCAGACGAATTGAAAGCCCAAAAACAATTGAAAAATAATAATGAAACTCCAGGTGACTTAGCAGAGGCTGCCAAACTTGTTCCCGGTGGTGATCAATTAATCGGCGGTGAAGAAGATGATGATGATGAAGAAGATGCTAATTATCAAGTTGGTGATAGTGATGATGATCATAGTGATGCCAGTGCTGATGATGATGAACAAGAAGACACTGAAGAAGAAGAAGAAAAGGAAGGAGAAGAAGAGGAAAATGATAGTGATGAAAATATGATACATTCTACCATAACGCCAGGACTTGATAATATTGGGTCTGTTGGAAGTAATTTCACTGTATTTGATGAAGATTTACAACAGGAGTTACAAGATTTGCAAAGAGATCTCGACTTTGATATCAATGAATTACAAAGCGCAGGTTATATGAACATGTAAATTATGGAAATTGCAGTAATGTATATATTGTATAGTATGATATCCTTCTTAATTTTTATATTCTCTCTAGTAAGAATAATGCTTTTATTACACTGGAAAATTATCTATTTGTTTGAATAATACTTTAAAAGCATGTCAATGATAATTTAATGAGAACAAAAAAAGATAATACAGAAGTTATGTTTAACAAATATTTAAAAATGAATAAATATGGTATGAATAAATAGATGAAGAAAAAAATATAAAACAATAATAATAAAAATAGAAGATATGGATTATAATAAGACAAAAGACATAAAAAGTTATAGCGTGGTTCATTTTCGTCTAGTTGTCAAATAACAATAGATATTGAATATTTATCATTTTGAAATGTAGCACATATGATGTGATTTAAGCAGAAGTTTCTCTAAGCTTTTCAAGTTTGCTTAGTCTCAATTCTAAGAGTCTGTCGTTGTTTTCAACCCAGTTTTCAAAAAGATAACCTAAACCAGTAGTGAAAGCAGCAGAATACACAAAACCTTGTGGGGCATGAAGTAATGGGGCTTGTCTTATACCCATTTGCAATGCTCTGACGGCAACACCAAAAGCAGTCCAAGCTAATAACATATTTGTAGGATTAGTTGTTGTACAAGGGGTATCGCTATTCAAAGATTCTACTTTTCATTCTTCCCCTCAAAAATTTAAGTAAAAAGTATTAAAAGATAGTTGACACGTTTTTCAAATGACAGCTTGCGCATCACGACAAATGTTTTGTTGTAACTTTTAGGAGCAACTATTTTTGCTCAGTACTTTAAGTTATCTTGAACCCTTAAATTGAAAAAGGGCAAAGTATTAATAGTTTAAAACATTAACGCTACATCATTTTCTAAGAACTATTATGACATATTCAAAGACAACCGAAAGAATTAATGCTAAGCTACAATTAGCAGAGGAAACAATTCAACATGCAATTACAAATGGTGATGAACCAGAGCAAAATAGGTTAAAGCTTTTTGACATACAAACAAGATCATTTTCAATAATAACATATATAATTGATTGGTTGTTATATTCAATAATTTTGGCATTTGGGGTGTTTACTCGTATATTAAGACTATCCAAAAGAAGTGATTTTAGTATTTTTGATGCAACTATAATGCATGCACATATACCAGAAGCACAAACATATGCGCCTATTGGCTACATGCTAATTATTACAACAGCTGTAACCCCAATCATAATAACAGTAATTACCGTTCTAACTACAAAAGATGAAACATCAAAAAGAAGATTTTGGGATTTCCACAGTGCACTGTTGGCCCACTTTGGTGCCGTTTCTTCTGAATTTATAATAGTTGCAATATTGAAAAATATGGCAGGGATACCTAGACCAGATTTTTTGAAAAGATGTCAGCCAAGCTACACTACACCGCTAAATAGAGAAACACTTTCAACTATTGGTACTTGTTTGCAATTGAACAGAGCCATGGTGAACGAAGGATTTAAAAGTTTTCCTAGTGGACACGCTGCAACTGCTTTTGCTTCACAAACCGTTTTGTGTCTTTATCTTTGTGGAAAGCTAAACGTATATGACTGTAAAGGATTTAGCTGGAAATTTGTTATGTCTGTTTTGTATCCCCTTTACACAGCTACAATAATATCATTTTCCAGAGTTTCTGATAATAGAAATTCATTCATTGATATTATTATTGGGTCACTGATTGGCTTATTTTTTGGGTTCCTCTCTTACAGTTTTTACTTTCCCATTGGGTATGCTGATATCTCAGGCAGAGCATATCCACCAAGAAAGTTCAAACTAAAAAGAAATACCGATGGTACAGAATCATTATTCGTAACACATTATGATATCGATAAATTGTCAAAGCCATTTAGATTACGTGAAAGCAAAGTATCTAGATTTGACTTTCAAAACACCCATAATGATTCTCCATTGGTTTTTAAAGCCAATAATGATAATAACAATAATATTGAAATGGTAGATTTAGAAGCTCAGGGATTACAACAACATTCCTTACCAAATATAGCAACAAACAAAATGGGAAGTTCTTTGGTTGACAGCAGTTATAAAGCACGCAGTGTAGGTACTGTCAAACTTTAGATTAATTCTTATTTTATAAGATTTATATTTTCTATCATTTTTAAAATAGTATAACTAGCAGCTACTTACCAATGCAAAAACTTGAAAAAACAACTCCTAATATTTCTTCAACCCCAATTGTCTCACCTGTAATCTTACCTATACCATTAATACTAGATTTTAAACCTTCAGAAGCTAAAAATATGTCATCAAGTTTCTTAAATCTGTAAAATTCTTCAAATCCAAATAAAACATCCTTAGCTAAAATTTCTTTAGCTCTTTGAGAAATGGCAATTGGATCTTCCTTTTCTGAAAGGGACAGTTTTTTAAACTTGAGGGTTAAAAAATTAACTAATTCTGCAATACCGATTTCATTAACACAACTGATAAATTTTAAGCTACTGTCATCAACATTTAAATTCTTTTTTAAATTTTTTAGCAAAACGAATCTTTCATTTTCTTCAATAAGGTCACTTTTGTTGATAATAATTACGTACTCTTTTGATTTATCAGCAATTATTTCACTAGCATGTTGCAAAAACTTTTTATCAATTTCAATGTTATTAGCTGGTAAAATTAAAATATTTATATCTGCTTCAAATGATTTTTTTTTAGCTCTTTTAATACCTTCATTTTCAATAATATCATCGCTGTTACGGATACCAGCAGTATCACCTATAACAACTTTGTAACCATTAATATCCAATGGAACATCAATTGCATCTCTAGTAGTACCTGCTATTTGACTAACGATCGCCCTTTCGTCACCTGCTAGTAAATTTAATAAACTACTTTTACCCACATTAGGAGGACCAATTAAAGTAACTTTTATTCCATCTAATAATATTTGAGATCTATTAATTTTTCTTAAATACACCATCATTTCAGATTCTAATTCTTTGATATTGATTTCAACTCTATCAAATAATTCATTAATTTCATCAATATCGTGATCTTCACCAAAATCAATAACAGTTGTAAGTAAGGCCACATTATTTAAAATTTCATTCCTCCACTTAAAGAATTGCATCTTTGTTTCACCTTCCAATGATTTTAAGGCACTAATTCTCTGTGTTTCAGTGTCTGCATGAATTAACGTATTGATACCTTCAACCTCAGTTAGATCAAAACGACCATTTTGAAAGCCCCGTCTTGAAAATTCACCAGGTTCCGCTAACCGAATTGGTTTTTCAGCTGTGTGAAGCTCACTAACAGCTTTTAGCACAGACTTGATAACAGCTATACCACCGTGTAGATGTAATTCTAATAACTTTTCTCCGGTATAGGAATTTGGATCCGGGAAGAATAGAACAAGAGAATGATCCAATAATATATTAGGGTTCTTTGGATCATAGATCTTTTTAAGTGTCGCCCGACGTGGTATTGGTTCTTTATGTTCAGTAGTTAACGATTTATAAATATCTAGACATGCAGGACCAGTAATCCTAATGACACCAATAGCTGATCTTCCTTTGGGGGTTGAAAGAGCATACACTGTTGGATGAAAAAAATCTGGTACATTCAATGCTAACTTTGTAGAGGAAAATGACCGATTAAGTTTAATCAAACGTAGCATAGTGACAGAGAAGATAACACAACTACCTTTTGATTATATAATAAGCGTTTAATTTTTCAAGAGAATTCAAAATAATATAATTTTTTTTAGGCTGTGCTAAGCACTATGTGTATATAGCAACAAATCAGTCAGGAATCATATCATTAATATAAAGGAGTTATATATGCTGAAATATGCGGCACTTCGATGCAGATATAAAAAAAGTAAAAAAAATAAAGTAAAATAGTAGGAAGGAATGATACCAATGAAACAAATGAGAGTAAAGAATGAAAGGAGCACACCAAAAATGCAAAATAAAGAGATTAGAAGAATGTTAAGTAAGGAAAGGATAATAAGAAAAAAGGGATTCACAAAAGTTGGAAATATATGTTTCAAATTGGTTAAATTAAGGAAAAATAATAGCGTCATATAATGTAAGAACAATATGTAATAAAAGAGTGTGTATAGTGGAAATATGAAGCTGCCAGCATAAAGTCAAAAAAAATACTTTTTTTTGTTTTATATTAGTACCACAATTCTAGAAACAGAAATAATACATCAGGTATCTATAATAATGATAATAGAAATAAAGGAACAAAAAGAGAAAAAGAAAAATCAATTTGGTAGATAAAATAAGAAATTTAGAGTCAATACAGGAAGAATATTTTTCAGTAAGCTAATTGTTAAAAACTTTTGGATTTAATTCTAGCTGGATAAGTCATTAAAATTGCAAAATGGAAAACAGATAGAAGTGAAGTGAAAATCAAAATTAGAGAAAAAAATTCAATATATGATGGCTGAATTGGTTACCACTTGTATAATTTGTGAATTGAAAGTAAATCATTTCTTCAAGAAACAATGCAACATCCATTTGTGCTTTCAGGTCTATTCATTGCAATCAGACTTGCTCTAGTTGCAACTTCAAAAACATCATCAACAGCTTCACCTGTCAAAGAGGAACATTCAAGGTATTTCTTAGCACCAATATGCTGTGCAACCCTTTGAGCTGATTCAGTTAAAACATATTTGTATTTGTAATTAGGATCAGATCCATCATCTACTGGTCTAAGGTCCTTCTTAAGGCCTACTAATATAATAGGAGCCTTTGGACAATATCTTTTAACTTCACTGGCCCATTTAACAGCGGCATTTTCCAGTGAGTCGGGAGAATTTAGAGCAAACCCAATTAAAATAATATTGGCTTTGGAGTATGACAGTGGTCTTAGTCTCTCATACTCTTCTTGGCCAGCTGTATCCCATAGTGTAAGGCGTACTGGTTTACCATCCACACGACAGTCTGTTGCATAATTTTCAAAAACTGTCGGATGGTATTCTGTAGGGAATTCACCAAGAGTAAAGACGTAAAGAAGAGATGTTTTACCACAGGCACCATCACCAACAATAACAATCTTACGTTTGATAACGTTGTCTTCGACACTCATACCGGTCCAGTTGATAAACGCTGCTCTTAAAAAGACCAAGATGTTCACCATATACTTTTTTTTTTCAAGAACAACAATGCCAGATTTGGTCCCAATGTGAGAATATTGATTTGAGGGTTCAGATCTTAAAAAATTACTATAACAACGAATAAAAATAGGGGCATGATTATACATAAATGATTTTGCCAAGGAGGTCACAAAACTCATTGCTCAGAATTGTGTCCATCTTGGTTGTGACGGTTGGATGCTGTTATTTTGCGGAAAATTTCCAGATCCTAAACCCATATTGAAATCATCTTGGAGAGACAAGCCTGCTAATTCTGATATTGGATTAATGGGAAGATTTTGACTGACAATTGTAACATAAAGTTCATTAAACTCATCCCTGTTAACCAAAAAATTTACTTGAACTTTCGATGATAAATCAATTGTTAATGCTGTAACAAATTGCGGTAAAGTCATATATGGTATTCTGCTATCAATATATGGCTTGGCATAACGATAAAGTAATTGTAAAGAGTATCCTCCATTTATTAATTTTGGTAACATCATGCACACCTTTAGAGCTTCACGTTGAATTATTTCAGTTTTAACATCGTTGGAAGTCTTTATTTGGGATAAATTATCATTAAATTGTGGATACCATTGTGAATTAGACGAGGCATTATCAGCATTACCCCAAATAGACCCTTTAGAATTTGCTAAGCCATTTATATCTGCAAGTGGAGTGGTATGCCCAACGGTTTGATTCATAGAATTTGCCATAGAGCCATTATGCCAAATATCGTTATTATTTATAATATTATTTGGATTATTTGAACTAAATATGTCATCATTTAACATGGAAGTAGAAGATGGACGATTTTGAAATGGGCTGAAAATATCATCTAACAAAGATTTTGGTTCATTTGATACTGCTATATTACCATGATTGGATACTGTTGATGCTGATATAGTTGTTGGTGCTGTTCCAGTAGCAGCTGCTTTTGAGGAAGGTGATAAAGTTGAATTCAAATGTTGCTCATTACCAAACATATTTTGATTAATCAAAGAATTATTATTAAACAGCAAATTCTGAGTATTTCTTTGTTGGTTAATAGAATAGTCATTTATATCATTTAAACCCCAGTTTGCTAAATTATTTGCATTTTCAAACTCTTTTTGTGTGGTTGACGTATGTGATTTAACGTCAGGTTTAGGTACAAAAGGGTAAGAAGATTGAGATTGAGGAAGTCTATTAAAAGGAGAAATCATTGGATGAATCAGATTTGACTGGTTTTGAAAAGAAGAAAAGGAGTTCTGCATAGGAGAACTTGTGTTATTTGGAAATTTGGTAATTGATGATTGATGCTCAATAAATGGTGACAAGTTTGAGCTGAAATGAGGCTGTCCCGCCAGTAACTTATCTCTGTTTGTAAAGGCTGATAACGTTGGATCTTGTGCTAATTGGATTGATTGCTTGGATTGGTTTTCATTTTCTGTGCGTTTCAAATCTTGTACTAGTTGCTCTCTGTTATTATCCTCTATTTTTTGTAGCTCTTCTTTCTTGTTTTTGGCCTCTTCTAATTTCTGATTATCCAACTCTTCTTTTTCCTTGCGTTGCTTTTCTAACTCTATTTCTTGTTCTTCTTCTTTTCTTTTTCTAGCTTCTTGTTTTTTTTTCTCTTTCTCTTCCCTTTCGTTACGCTGCTTTTTTAACTCAGCTTCCTTTCTTTTCTTTTTCTCCTCTTGTTTCTTCTTCTGTTCTTCTTCTCGCTTCTTCTTTTCTATTTCTTTGCGTTTTCTTCCTTCTTCCATCTTTTTCAATTGCTCTTCTCTTTCTAATCTTTCTTTTTCAAGTTTTTCATTTTCAAGACGTTTATTTTCTTCTTCTTTGGCTATCCTTTGTAATCTTTTACGTTCTTTCTCCTTTTCCTTCTTCTTCCTCTGACGTTCTTCTCTCTCTTTTAATTTTGCCTCTTCTTTGGCAAATTCGTCCAGTAGACTTTTTGAGATATCATCAGCTTTTTTCGCTTTATATGCTTCGTAAACCTTTTTACGTAAAACCCTTGATGTGATTAATTGCAACATCTTATATGTTTCTTCTAACCTCCTTCTTGTAGCTTGATCGTTTTCATTGTTGTACTGATCAGTTATCTCTTCCGTATTTTCATCATCTTCCTCGTCTTCTACTTCAATTCCAACATTTAATTCACTATCTTCTTTTCCATCTAGACTCACTGTATCTATATATTTTTCATTCAGTTGGTCTTTTATAGCTTCTTCGTAACCATCATCTAGCTCTTCAATTCTATTAGGCTCGCCGTTGTTATCGTGATTAAAAAATTGCTCCATTTGTTCTTTAGCTTGAGTTTTCAAAAATGCACTATGCGATTCAAAATTATCGTCTATATTTTTATCAGCAGGTATACCAGGTAGTTCTTGATTAGCATGGTGTAGTTGCTCGAGTAAATTGATAAAATTCTCACCGTTATTCTTAACTAAATCATTGGCTACAGACATCACGCTATCCATAGGAGATGTATTTGTTTCTGAATTTTGAATCGTTTTTGTAGATGACTGTATAAGTGGGACTCCAAACATTGTATTAATTAAATTAATATTTAATTCACATTCATCCAATGATTCACTTGCTAGTTTTCTCACAGAATAATATCCAATGTAGAGTTTTTGTAGCTCTCTTTCCAAAGTTAATTTTCTATTCCCACATACTCTACAGTTACAACTTGCCTTTGGATCTTCTTGAATTACTTTTAATACTTCAGATGATTCAATTTTACAAATTTCTTTCTTTTGATCTAATGGTAAATCTGCCCAAAATTTTTTAACATCTGACATATCCTCAACGTACTCTAAATTACATTCGGAATCGTTATTCACAGATCTATTTATCTGATCCTTTATTATATCACTTTGTCTTTCAATTGATCCCGGAATGTGGTGCATTGAATGATGAACTTGATTATGATGATGTTGATCATGGTGACACTTCAGATTATGACTTTGATTATTATTAGCATGAATACCATGATTGCTATGGCTATTGTAATCATCACACGAACACCCTGAGTGTGCATATTCATGTTCATTATATATTTCATTTGGGTTGTCAATCTGTCCTAACAAAGAATTACTATAGTTTGGTTGCATTTGTTGAACAACAACATCGCCATATATGTCTTTTTTAATAACTCTTGATATTGGATAGTCATTATCAAGTCCATTAAGTTCAACTTCGACATTGACATCTGAAGTTGTTCCTAAATATTCAAAGTAGACATTTTCACCAGACACAAAATTATGATTATCTGTAACTTTTTCGGTCATAGCGTATTATATTGGAGGATAAAATTATAAGCTTTTCTTAGATTTTCTATGTATATAAATGATACTTTTTTGTTATGATTAGCTAGTTATTAAAAGTTTGTTCTGCTTAATTCAATAATTTCAAATGTAAGAGAATCGGAAGAAGCTAAAAAAAATTCGTGACTAAATGAATTTCTGTATTGAAGGTATCAATAAAACTAATAACTACCAATGAGTAACGTTTTATTAATGAAATACTATTGGACTTCTCCTTGTAATAACAAAAATGTAACAATTATGAATGTTCAAATTTAAACTAAACTCTCGCAGAGACTATTTCTCTCTATATCTTCGCGGTATACTTTTTTTATGCTGTGAATAGAAGAAGAACATCAATGTTTGCAAGATGAGAGTGAACTTTGAACTCTTCCTTATTTATGATTTGTATTATGCTTGAATGAATTTGTTGATATCCAATTTGTATGATTCTTATCCCTAATTTTTCTGAAGAAGAAGAATTATTTAAGATATACTCCGTAAAAAAATGTTTCTTTATTCTTAAAAGTACTAATAATATTGTAGAAGAATGCTTTAAAGATCTGAACAACCCAATTAATATTAGAACTTGTCAAAAAGTGTCAAAATAAATTATATTCCTTAAAAATATGAATTACTTACAGCTAGTTTCACCTGTTCTTATTTTTATTTAACGCTCTTTTTTGAGAAATTTCAGCTTTCTAAGTTCATCTGACTGATTTAACGTTCTTTTTCTTGATAATAAAAGAGTTAAATGGATGAATTGGGGTTTATAACACCTGCAACAGTACGCACACTTCTTGTTCCAGTAAACAAGCTGGACAGATCAGCATTTTTTCATTATAAAGACCTTCTTTCACGCATCAAAGATGTTCGATCAGTGGATCTTATACATATTCCTGGTATATTTAATCCCCAGGCGTACCCACAAGGTCGTATATTTTATACATTTGTTACTGTTAATGAAGATGCAGATACACTTTTTTTACATGATTTTGAACCTTTTAGGAAAACATCTGTGGTTATAGGTATTGCTGAATGGAATGCTGATTTGAATGACGATAAAATTAGAGAAATGAAATTAGACTTAAAAAAACAGTATTCAAGTAGTATAACTACTGCTGTTATAATTTTTAAATGCCCAGAAAATTTCCAAACAAAAGTTGCAGAAGTCTTCACTGTTAATAAAGAGTCGAATAATGTGGAAACAGTAATATGTGATATATCATCACGGTTCCTAAGCAATTTTTCAACCTACGCATCTGCATATGAACACACTACTTTAAGATCACCAGCAAATATAATAGGAAATGTTTCAAAGCCAATACAAAAGTCAATATTAGAAAAACAAAGGAAAAAACTTGCTGGATCATTTGATATTAATTCTGAAAAGTCCAAGCAACTGCAAGATAAAGGGCGAAAACTTAAACTATCAGGTAATTTTTACCTGATAGTTGGTAACTACAAGGCAGCATTATCTGATTTATGCGAATCAATTCACTGTTTGAGCATCTGTAACGATTATCTATGGTTGGCTTCAGCATATGACAGATTAGCCCTTTGTATTTTTTTGCTAGCATTTGTAGGTGCTCCATTTCAGTTGCCTACCTTTGTGACCACGTTAATCGATGGTGCTAAAAATTATGATTTGAAGAAAAGAAGTTCAATTGTGTCACCAAGACCTTCATTGCAATTGAGTAGAGTAACAACGCCACGTTCCTCAACAATGTCGTTAACGTGTTCGGAAGTTCCACTAAGCTCAGTTTATGAAATGATTATGAAGCTTTCTAAGCTATCAGCATCCCATTACGATAAAGCTGAGTATTATAGTGGTGATTATGTCCCACAAATCGTTATCACTGAAAGTGGATTGAGATATTCAACTTTATTTGTATTAGTTTCTATGGAAGGCAACTTTTCACAGAATATTATACATTCCATAGTCTATAATTCTTTCAACTGGATGGATAAAAAGCTGTTAGAGGAAGATATAGAAATGGACCATTTTAATAATTTAGTATCAAGATCTTTGAACTCGGAATTTGTAGAGTTCACTGTAAATGAAAAATTAAAAGTTTACAGTGTTTTAATCAAATTGTATTTATTTATGGATATGAAGAGAAAGACATGTTTAATGATTAATGGATTTATGGAAATTGTTAACACTACCAAAAAATATACTATTGTTAATCAATTTAATAAGAAAGAATTGGATACGCTTTTACGCTTATATGCTTCGAATTTTGGAATCAGATTTTCCACTGATGTTGAACAAATTGAATCGAACATTTTACAATTGAAGACATTATATCAAATAATTGAATTTTGTTCCAAAATATCTTATTTAGAAGGATTCGTTAAATATGGTTCCATTATGCTGAGAGATTTTTGCAAACTGTTAAGTGCAGAAGATCAGATTGCTTTGCATGATCAAATAAAACAAAATGTTAACTTTATTGAAACTAAACCATTGTATTGGGATTCAAATCTTCTTTATAATATTGAATTTGACAATAAAATGAAACAGTTAATAGAAAATGAAACCACAGATATTTTTATTACACTTCAAAACCCATTTGCGTTTTCTATTGAAATTCAAGATTATATTCTTTCAACTGTTAATGGCTTTGAATTAGATATCGTTGTTAATCCAAACTACAAAAACGTCACGTTGACTAAATCTTTGATCCTTGGTGCCAGTGAAACAAAAAGAATTCCATTATTAGTTACCCCGAAGTCAAGTGGTGTTTTGAAAATTGACGGTATTTTTGCAATGGTTTCAGGCTGCTTACCTCAAAAATTTTCAGTAACTAAATCATTGGTTACCAATTTTAAGCATAAGGAAATGTCTATTAAAGACGATTTGGATAAAAGAATAAACAGAGCAAGTGATCCAGTAATCTGGGAGATTAATGTTGTCTATAAACAACCACATTTAAAGCTTTTGAGTATTGGATTAGAAGATCATGTAATGTTACTCGAAGGTGAATGTAGACAATTTAAAATAACGCTTGAAAATGTTTCAGATGTAGATATCAACCAGTTAGATTTAAAATTTCATGATTCCACTACGGATCCTTTAAACACGTTACTCAATAAAAATGATGTTCCAGCAAATGAACTTTATGAGCTTGAGTACTATTTATTTGTTAAAAAGCCATTTCAAATAATTAATAAGTTTGAGATGACATTCATTAAACCGCATGAGAAATTTGAGCTACATGTAAGAGTTTGGGGTAAAAGAGGAGTTACTGAAGCTAAATTAATTTTGGATTATGCACATAAAAAACCAGACAAATTGCTTAATTTTAAAAGGGAGCTTAGTATTCCAGTTAAAATTAGTGTTTATCCATCAGTGGAATTAGCAGGTTGTGACATTTTACCTTTAACTTCTAATATTAGCATTGGAGGAATAAGTAGTAGCAAATATATGGCATATCTAAAAAAAATGGTTTGCAATGGTCATCAAATATCACACTTTTGTGTCCTTGCATTAGATTTTATGAATATGTGTCCAGATGAAGTTGAGATTAAGTTGCAGTCGCTTCTTAGTGGTTCAAAAGATTCTAACTTTCAAGAAGAAACTGGCATCATTGAAAATTTGAGTAAAGAAGATTTTGAGTACACTACAACTTTGCAGGCTAGGCAAAACGTAAGACTGTTTTTACCGATAAAAAGAATGGATTTTACTGAAGAATATTTGAATCTAAACATCCCAAGTTTAAGAAAAAAGCAATTTGTCAAAGATTACAAAACACCAGAAGCTGAACAGCAGTTTAATAAACAGGCTTTTTGGTATAGAAATGAGTTACTAAATAGATTACGAGCAACTTGGAAAATATCAGAATCTGCTAGTAACTCTATTAGTGCTGGAAGGTGTGGTACTATCGATATTAGAAGCTTAAAATTATCATCAAAAATGTTGAATATTATTGAAATAGATAAGGTATTGGTAGAAATATCATTGTATGATGAAAATGATCATAAAGTTTTCAATTTAAATGACATAAAACATTCAGCACTATATTCAGTTCAAATATCAATAACAAATAGACTTACCACTCCAATTTTTGGTATGGTACGCCATATCATTGTTTGCAAAAACCCACCATATAACATGGAAAACAAGGTTTTGTTTAATGGTGTTTTGCAAAGTAGCATTGGAGATGAACTTAAACCGAAAGAAACTAGATCTTTTAACTTGGGTGTAGTATTTTTAGAAAAAGGAAATTATGAGTGGGGTGCTTTGTTTGATCTTATGGATGGATACCTAGATGGTAATATGGTGATTAAAAAGCAGTTTTTACAGCGTCAGCAACTCAAGATAACTGTTTGCTAATTCCCTATTTCTTAAATTGTATACTTTTGTTATAATATAGCTAAAATTAAAAAAAATACCACTGTGGTCCGGCCTTAATTATACATATACGGCCGAATATTTTTATCACTTTCATTTCAGAATTACTGTTTCATCTGAAAGTCAACTCAAGCTTAAGTTTTCAATGTCTTCTATGAACATAGATGGTGGTATTCAAAAAAAAAAACGCAAGAGAACTGTCCATGTTTGTACAAATTGTAAATTAAGAAAAGTAAAATGTGATAAGAAAAGTCCATGCTCTAAATGTGTTCAATCGAACCGAATTTGTGAATATCATACTAATGGTGCACCAGGTTTAATCAATATATCAAGCAGCAAACAAAATGTTCCTGATCTTGTCAACTCTTCGAAGATTCTTGATGAAAAGATCAAAGGGTTTAGGATTGTCTGTGTTAGAAAGAAACATTCCACAGTGGTTTGCGCTTCATCGCCTCTTGAATCGTCGACAATGAAGTATCTAATTGAGTTCCAAAAACTTTTGGCAAAAGAAAGATCTGATTGGAAGCTAGTTCATAAAAAACCCCTACTTTCATTAAGTGAAATTCATATTTTGAATCCTGATGAATTACAAACAATTATTGATGAGATTAATGAACATGTTACTCCAAACTATTTTGCCATCATAGAGCGAATGAGATACTTTCAGGTTTCTTTAAAAGATTTGGTTCTTGATTCATGTTTACCATGTGATATTCTTTTTACTATATTTCATACATATTTCCAACTTGATGGCAATAATTTTAAGTTTAAACTCCCAGTGAAGAGGTATCAATATCAGTATATTGCTTTAATTTTGGCTATTGTTGACATAACTATAACTTTTACAGAAAGTTTCTCTTCTGAAAATTTCAAACAATTACTGCCAAGTAATGGAAATATCTTGGCTCACATTGCGTTGAAGTGTATTCATTACTCAAAAATTGAAAAAAAACAAACTATTATAGGTCTCTATTCAATTCTTAGTGTGCGATTGGCATTATGGATTTACAGTTGTGCTACGTATTCAGGACTAGATAATAAAAACTCATTTCCTTTGTATCAAAAAGCCGTGAATATTAGTTTGAACATTGGTATACATAGAATAGGTACGCTTATCAAGGTTGAAAACATAGCCAATGTTAAGATAGAAGACGATTTATTTTTTACTAGTCCTGTTCCTGAGGTTTATATAAAGAAACTTTGGAATTATATTCTGCGTATTGATGCTGCTTATTCTTTACTTGGCACTCCACCATATGTTAACTTAGAATATTGTCATGGGTATCACAAAGAAACGCTTTCTAGTTCTGAAATAGCAAAAGAACAGCTTCATGTTTTATCAAGAAAAGTTGTTGAGACATTATATTCAATATCTCCTGTTAGTTATAATGATTTGTTTGAGTGTTGTGAAGATCTTAAAAAATTATGCAATAAATTCGACTCGTTCAATAATCTTTTGAAAAAAGTAGAAAGTAAACAGGATTGGATTGAAATGAAGAGAAAACTAGACGTTCTTAAGCTTCTGATTGTATGTTCCAGTGTTGGGATTATCTTATGTAATGAAAGTTCATTAAAAAGGTACTTCAAAGAAAATCTACTCAATGATTCTGAAAATAAATTACTTGTGAAAGAATTCAGTACTTACATGAAACAAACTTTCTTTTTAACCTATATGCTTGTGAACAAAACATTCATTCATTGTATTGAAGCTGGTTTTTCTGATTTATTTTTTATATACATGCAGCCGTTTTTGCGGGAATGGTATATAACACCTACTATTATAGCATTGGATTGTATTAGAGAACATAACGAACAATTTCAAAAAAATTCACTGATGCTAGATGTTAGTATAAATGAAATTGAGGAGGCATTGG
This sequence comes from Saturnispora saitoi, assembly GCA_030579535.1. Classification (NCBI taxonomy): domain Eukaryota; kingdom Fungi; phylum Ascomycota; class Pichiomycetes; order Pichiales; family Pichiaceae; genus Saturnispora; species Saturnispora saitoi. The sequence goes on along the minus strand of JAKTRF010000011.1, from coordinate 177,778 downwards.
TAAACAAACATTTTGATCGTGATCAATTTCACAATGTTGTAGATTGCATGAGCAATCCGCAAAACGTGTTTAATAACATATTGACAACTTACAATTGTCTTATTGAATTACCATGTCTTAAATCTAATTTTAATTTTAATTTCACGCTAAAGGTTTGCCTCATTTTAATTTATTTCTTAAAGTCAATTATTGAAGTTAATAAAAGCCATATCTCAAATTCACAAACACGAATGAAAAAAATTGTCGATTTAACGAAATATGAACTAGGGCGACATAATATTGAATATTTTGCAACTGAGCCTAATAAAAATAACAAATGTGGTGTTGAAAGTATTTCAGGTAATGACACTGAAATCGATACCCTGATGCAATACTTCTGTTCTTCAAACTCGGCGTTGCCACTTCCAAGAGATTTTGAAAGTTATTTTGGAACAGATGGAGATACTTTTATAACTCCTTAATTACGATTTAGTTAGATTAATAATCAAGATGTTGATATTTATTGGCAATTTCATGAGCGTTTTTTTATTATCATCGCGGTGATGGTCTTCCTTGTAACCAAAGTATGTCTGGTTCAGTCATCAGAGCCTACGGGTGGACACAAGATACAGATGATTTATATATAGCGGCAGCACCAAGTGGAGAGGTTGTTGCATTGTATCAAACCAACGAAAATGCAGTGAATGAAGATGACAATATCATTAAAATCAAGGAAAGATCAGGATTTGATAATGTTCAATGTATGCAATACTCATCAGCAAAGAGTGGACTTACTGCAGTGGGACAACTTGATGGGTCTTGTATGTTGTTTGATATTAAGAGTGATTCCTTTTCGCCAATTACCATCAAGCCACATCAGGCAAGATCGTGTAATTCTGTTTCTTTCAATGAGAAAGGCCTTGTTGTATTGGGTTATGATAGGAGCCGACAAGACCATTCAATTCAAGTACATGATATTGAATATATTAATAACAGCGATTTGGGTGGTAATACTAAAACAGTTTATAGTTTCATTCAAAATGAGAGTATATCATCATTGTCATTTTGTCCAACAGAAAACAGAAATTTTGTTGCAGGTAGTTATAAATTACTGAGAGAGTTTGATATAAGAGTACCTCAGCCAATTTATCAATTAGCTACAAGATGTACAATGAATATAACAGTAGACCCTTTTAATCCTTACATTTTTGCCTCTAACAGTGAAGATGGGTCATTTTCTATTTGGGACAGAAGAAAGTTGCAAGATGTAGCTGCATCTAATAGAGCTCAACAACAATCAACTAGTATTTTGAGTGAAGGACCAGTACTCTATTTTAACAAATTATTGAATGATTTTCAAAGAAGATCTAATGGGTCACCGTTTAGATTTTCGACTATAAATCGTGGTGAAATCAGCGCTTTATTTGATGGTGAATTGGTTAGAAGATGGATAATTGGCAATGTGCCTGTATCTAGATTAGAGCATAACTATAATGAAGATGTGATCAATATCAATAAATCAGAAGTACACAACTCTTCCTCTAGAACAGTTAGAATTGGTGATTCATTATTTGTTTCTAATGTTAATGATGTGAAAACAAAATATGAACGTGTTATCTCGTTTGATTATGCACCTGCTTTTAATTCATTACGTGGAATTGATTTAGTTTGTATGAGACAATCTGGTAGTATATATAAGATGTCAGTGGTTGAAACTCAAAAATCAATCAACTTCAATCCTAATAACGATTTGACGTTTACGGGACCGTGTGGCACATTAACAAAATTTGTTGATATAGTTGAAAATGATTCTGATGTTAATAAAATGGATACCTTGAGTAAAAAACTTACAAATTCTAAGTTAAATGATTCCACAAAGCAAGAACAAGATGATAATTTGCTTGATGATGAGCAACAAAATGACGATATTGAATTTTATGGAAATGATTCAGATGGTGCTCGCCTAACTTTGACAGCTATTTTGGAAAATGACATTTGCACTACAATGAGAAAAAGAGCTGTTTTGGGATATGGAGCTAATAGCAAGAAAAATATGGATATTTTGAATAGTTTTCAAACTTTCGAAACACAAACTTTACTTACAAATGCATGGAAATGGGTTAACATTTTGCATGATTTGATAACAGCAGGTAAAATGCATTACGGTGAATTTGATTTTGGATATTTAGGAGTCTTAGGCATCTGGAATATAGAACGAGATTTTAGTACATCCAGTGCATATAATGACAGTAAAGACATTACAGCTAAGGAAATACTGAATGCTGCAAAACGAATTGTAGAAAGAAGGTCAAAAGAAGTTAATCTCTGTCATCCTGTTTATTCCAAGGGTAAAAAGGAGATTCAAAGAAGGCTCGCAATGTATGTTATAGGCTGGGATTTTGGAGCAGCTGAGTTAGAAGAAAAGTATAAAAGTTTGACCAAAAATGGGTATATTGAAAGAGCTGTTGGTTGGGCAATTTTTCATAACGATATTAGCAGGGCTGTTAAGATTCTTGCAAATTCAAATAACGAAAGATATAAAATTATGTCAACAGCAATTGCCGCTTATTCTGCTTTTGAAGACAACGACATGAATAATACATGGAAAGAGCAATGTAGGGAATTAGGTGCTGAATTAGATGATCCATACCTTAGAGCTACGTTTGCTTACATTGCAGATGGCAACTGGTGGGATGTTCTTGATGAGCCAGCTCTACCATTAAGAGAACGATTGGGTGTTGCATTAAGATATCTACCTGATAATGATCTTGATCTATTTTTGAACAGACTTGCAGATTTAGTTATTGAAAGGGGCGAAATCGAAGGAATCCTATTAACTGGTATTACACCTAAAGGTGTTGATTTATTACAGTCATATGTTGATAGGACTAGCGATGTCCAATCAGCTTCATTAATTGTGTCTTTTGCATCACCTAGATATTTTGAAGATTATCGTGTTGTAAGTTGGGTGCAAAGTTACAGAGACATGTTAAATTCGTGGAGTTTGTTTACAGTCAGAGCCAGATTTGATGTTGACAGGGCTAGGTTATCTAAAACTATTAAAGGAAAACAAAAAATAAAGCTAAATCCAAGACAATTGCATCTTCAGTGTACTAACTGTCACAAATCAGTATCTGACGAAACTCCTAAATCATCATCTAGTATGCCCAATGTAAAGAAGAAAAAATCTTCTGCCTGTCCACATTGCGGCTTTCCATTACCTAGATGTGCAATTTGTCTACTGACTCACGGTGATCCAGTTCCCGAAAATCAATTGATTATTGATAAGTTCTATCAATTAGAAGATAATTCAGCACATCCACCAATGAATATCACCTCTACCGTGAAACAATTTAAGCAATGGTTCAGCTACTGTCTGTCATGTAATCATTGTATGCATGTTGGTCATGCTGAGGAGTGGTTTTCTAAACACTTTGTGTGTCCAGTTCCTGACTGCGATTGTAAATGTAACAATGTGTGACAAACAATATGGGAGTGTTTTTGTTCCAAGCTAAACTGTAGTCCTATGACTGAAATGAAATTATTCGATGTTCATATTTAGGAATAAGTATTATCATTGTATTGTATATTTAATCATTCTTTTATTGTTAATTATTAATTTGAAAAAGAAAGTTTGTGATGTGTCTTTTAGTTGATATCTTTTTCAGAGGTTGAGATAAAACATCATGAGCATTTTTTTTAATTGAAGAATGGTGAAGGGTGTTCCGCGAGTCTTTAGTATCTATTTTTGGAACAGTTGGTGAACTATCTCAACGCCACTTTCACTTCTCTTTTTTGCTAAAACAAAAATCAAGACTTGTTATAGTAAACTGTACTCTTTTCAGACAGAGAGACAGGTTAATTATTTTTTCTTGTTGTTAATTTTGATTTTTTTCTATTTCATAGCCTTTTAGCCTTCCTACTGGCATATTTTTTTTCTTTACTAATAGCATAGTTTTGATCTACGTAAATCAAACTCTTAACAATTGCAAATAAGAATGACATCCATTCCTGTCAATCAAGATAAAATTAATGATATTTTAAGAAAGATTGATCGTGAAAAGAAGTTGGCTGCCGGTGCATCCAATCTGAGAAAGAAGACGTCTAATACTTCTGTTATTCAAAAATGTAATATTCAAGTCAGAGAGGCTCAAAAGAACATTGAATACTTAGAAACAACTTTACAAAAACTTTTCATATCAAGTAAAGGAACAGAAAATGAAGATGATAAAAATACAGGTTCTTCAAATGCCCCAAATAACTATTCCCCCCAACAGCAGTCGCCGAAGTTTACTGCCTTGGACCTTTTGAAATATGAATGTCCTTCATTAGGCCACAAGATTCAATATATGATGCAATTATTGGAATTCAAGATCCAGGTTGAAGAGCAGTATAGGGAAGCTAACGAAAAGATGTATAATCTTTATCAAGTTGACGGTGACAAATCAAGCATCGCTATGGCAGAAGGTGGACGTTTTGAAAGTGATCAGAGATTACAGTTGATGAGAAAGTCATTAAAACAATACCAATCAATGTATATTGATTTTGATGATGTTTCTAGAGAAAATGCTATGATTAGTACAGTTCGTAAACAGTCTTTATCTGGTATCTTAAATGTTCAGATCCAATCAGTTAGAAATCTTGATCACATTCAGTCACCATTATTCTCCAGAAATCCAGAATGTATTATTAGTATTAAGATTGATGATAACGAAAGAGCGAAAACCAAAGGATCAAGAAATGACCACTGGACAGATATTTTTGATTTTAAGATTGAAAAAGCAAATGAACTTTCAATAACAATTTATGATAAAATTGATAATCAGATGATTCCTGTTGGTTTGTGTTGGTTACCGCTTTCTGATGTTGCTGAAGAGCTTCGTCGTAAAAAGGTTGATCAAGAAAGAGGCTCTAATGATTGGATTAGTGCTTCAAATATTCAATCAGATAAGACCAATGCACAAGCAGATCCAACTTTTTTTAATACTCAAAGTCATACACATCTTCCAATATCTGATGATTATCCTGTCAATAGTGCTTTGGCTTCTTCTGGTAATACTTCCATCTCAGCTCAGACTCCTATCAAGGCATCGTGCTGGTTTAATGTTGAACCTCATGGTGAAATATTAGTTTCCTTGGGATTTATAAAGACAGCAGACAACACTAAAAGGCAGGAGGTGAATGTTACCGGTGGTTTGGGTCGTCATGGTGCTATTCGTCAGCGTAAAGAAGAAGTAATTGAATCTCAAGGACACAAATTTGTTCAAAAACAGTTTTACAATATTATGACATGTGCTGTGTGTAGCGAGTTTTTGAGATATACAGGATATCAGTGTGAAGATTGCAGATTTTTATGCCATCAAAAATGTGTAAAAACAGTTGTTGCTAAGTGTATTTCCAAATCTAGTGCCGAAATTGATACTAATGAAGCTACTTTGAATCACAGAATTCCTCATAGATTTGCGCAAGTTACAAATCGTGGTGCTAAATGGTGTTGTCATTGTGGTTATATCCTACCTTTTGGTAAAAAAAATATTAGAAAATGTTCTGAATGTGGTATCATGTGTCACGCTGGTTGTGCGCATTTGGTTCCTGATCTATGTGGTATACCAGCAAAGGCAGCATTTCAAATTTTGGAAGCTATTAAAAATTCCCAAAAGGCATCTGCTAATATACGTCAAAATGCTGCTATTGTTAAATTATCGACAAATAAAAAAGCTGCAAAGGCATTACCAGCATTGGAACCTGTTTCCTCTTATTCTCCAAGTAAATCACAAGTGGCCCTTGTTAGAGAGATCACACCATTACCACCCTCTTTATCAGAAAAGGCGTTACAACACCACGATATAATATCTTCAGAAAATGAAGACAAATACCCAAATAAAGGTGTTGCAGAAGTCAAAAAGAATCATGCCGATCAAGAATCTACACAAAATGTATATGATGCATCCCTAGATCCATTTGCTCAAAAAATTGGAAATGATTCTTCTTTTATGGAAACATCATTTGCAGAAAGTATTAAGAAACCAGAAGAGGAGATAACTACCTTGCCACACAATAATCATGCACCACCTCACCAAAATTCACATGATGTTGCACATCGTCATCGTCAACGTAAAGAAAGACGTCATCGCAAGAAAAGATATGGTTTAGATGATTTTAAGTTTTTATCAGTTTTGGGTAGGGGTAACTTTGGTAAGGTCATGTTAGCTGAATACGTTGATGGCGCACGTCTTTGTGCTATCAAAGTCTTGAAGAAAAATTTTATTATTGAAAATGATGAAGTTGAAAGTACTAAATCTGAAAAAAGAGTCTTTTTACTTGCCAATGTTAATCAACATCCATTTTTGTTGAACTTATATCAATGTTTCCAAACTGAAAATAGAATTTATTTTGTTATGGAATATATATCTGGTGGTGATTTAATGTGGCATGTTCAACAAAAAAGATTTTCATTAAGAAGAGCACAATTTTATGCTGCAGAGATATTGCTTGCACTGAAATTCTTGCATGAGAATGGAGTTATTTACAGAGATTTGAAATTAGACAATATTCTCTTAACAGTTGAAGGTCATGTTAAATTGGCCGATTATGGTTTATGTAAAGAAAATATGTGGTTCGGTAATAAAACGAGAACATTTTGTGGTACTCCAGAATTGATGGCACCTGAAATTATTATTGAAGAATCCGAATACGGTAAAGAAGTTGATTGGTGGGCTTTTGGTGTTTTACTATATCAAATGATTTTAACAAAGACTCCTTTCAAAGGTGAGGATGAAGAAGAAGTTTTTAATGCAATTCTAAATGATGAGCCGTTGTACCCTATTACCATGGCCAGGGAATCTGTTGATATTATACAAAAGTTATTGAGCCGTAATCCGAAATATAGATTAGGTGCGTCAGAAAGAGATGCATTAGAAATTATGGAACATGAATATTTTGCAGATGTTGATTTTGATGATATTTTAAATGGCAGTGTCAAGCCACCGTATATTCCAGATATTAAAGATCCAAAAGCAGCACATTGTTTTGAAGAGGAATTCACCTCACAGGCTGCTAAATTAACCCCTGTTAATAGTGTTTTATCATCATCATATCAAGAGATGTTTAGAGGATTTACTTATAGCTGTGATGATAAATAAATCAAAAAAGGAAGGGTTAATAGGATATAAGAGAATGACGGTTGATTTTCTTTTTAATGTTACTTGCTGAAACTAATTATTAAAGAATTTAAAAGATTATTTGTTTGCTTATTTGTGTAATTTGATAAATATGTGTTTTATGTTTTGTTTTGAAATGCTATAAATATTCTACATATATTACCTACGAAGAATATAGAAGATTGAAGCTTGTATGTAAATGTTCTTATTGTAGCCTCTTATATTAATGAGGGACAAATAGCCATTTTTTCACAAATAAGACGATGGTAATGACAGTGGTCCGTGAATTAAACATGTTTAAGAATCATATATTTTTTCACCACCTGAATTTTTACTGGAGAGAAAAGTTAGTTTTATTAATAACGTGAAAGAACTTCAAATAAATATCGGAATGTCTATTGAATTGAATACCATTGAATCATTAAGAGAATTTGACCTTCATGGACGTATTATTGAATTATTCGATAATGCGGAAAAGAATGAAGATTTAGTTTATTCTGAACCAAAGTTCAATGAAATTATCAAGGATAAAAAAACCAAGATAGAATATGAATTGAAAACAGTTGAAGCACTTTCTGTTAGACCAAACAATAGGGCTATTGAACCAGGTATGGATGCGAATGTTACTGAAAAGGATGTTGAAAGAGTTCAATCATTGAACCCATTTTTAAACCCAGAGCCTGAATTAACAATTGTTCATTCTCTATTAGATAACTACAGATTGATTTTGAATAAGTATCCAAACACAAAATATCATTTCCTCTTAGTTACTAAGAAATTTGAAACACAGGATACTTTATTAAAACCTATTGAGTTATTAATAATTCGTTCCATTTTAAAAAATTTAAATGAAGCATTAGAAGACAAGGGAAGTGATGAAAAGTACTTTGCATTTTTTAATTCTGGACCTGAAAGTGGTTATTCACAATATCATAAACATGTTCAATTTATGTTACTACCACCAAAGTTTCATTTATATCAAGATGATGTTATTAGAGGCCAAGAATTTTTCATTCCAAGAGAAAAGGATCAAAATAAAAGGCCACTATTTAACTCTAAATGCACCTTTAAACATTATATATTATTGCTGAAAGAAGAGGGTGAAGATGAAGAAGAAAACGAAGATATGTTGGCTATTTTATACATGTATTTGATGAATAGATTATTGAATATTTTTAGAGAACATGAATTTGATAGATCAAAGGTTAGTTATAATTTCATGATGACTGATGAGTGGATGATGACTGTTCCAAGATCACATGCTAAATATGAAGGTATTTGGCAAAATGCATTAGGTTACATGGGACTTTTCAATGCGAAGGATGAAGCTGTCAAAAATAAAATAATTGAATTGGGTTTTCCTACTATTTTGAAAGAATGTGGGTTTGAAATTGAAGAAGAAGAAGATAAAATTGTTTATAACGAATATGGTTACTGAATAATACTTTAAACGTATATATGTTTGATAATATAAATTAATAATTTTTGAATAAAAGAAAAAAAAAACCAAATTTAAAAATATTGTGATTTTACTATATCGGATGGATGTATACAGTCTTAAAAAAGAAAGGAATAAAAGAGTAAGATAATATGAAAGGTAAAAATAAATAATGTTTCGTTAGTTCATCTATTTAGCAACAACGGCATTGTTTAAAGCTTCTCTTTCAGCAGCTTCAGCTTCAGCTTCAAGAATGTATGGAGTCAAGTATGCAATATCTTCTTCTGGCTTAAGAACCTTGGATTCTGGCAAAAGATCATGAGAAAGAAACAATTGGTGAGCAGTAATAATTCTGTAGTTTCTAGCATAAGATTCTTCAGTTGGTAATCTTGAAATAGCTTTTTGAGCAATTGGGTTTTCTTCCCAAAGCAAATCATCTAATCTGTTTTAAAAAAAAGATAAATATTGTTAGTATACGTTTTTACCATTAAAAAGAAACTAGAATGGAAATCTTCAATTTGTAGTTCATTTAGTTCATTCTACTTTTCTAATTTAATATATTCAATACTTGATAATTTGGTACTAACACCAATTCTATTATGTTTGATAGTGAAAAAACTTGGAATGAACTCAAATTACTAATTATCTGATTGATAACTGATGCCAATATATGATTTTCATAATCTAATGTTCAACTAATGTATTTTATTGTGGAACGAACTAAAAGTAAACTAAATTTTGCTGATGTTGATTGTAACATACCTCAAACCAACTTGTCTGTAACCAGAAAGAGCAGTAAAGTACTTGGAAGCTGGCAAGAGGATTTGTCTTAAAAGAGGGTTTCTCAAAACGAATTCAGCTTGTTTCTTGGCCAAGGTAACGGTAGACATTGTCAATAAATTTGTTTATAAACAGTTATAACTTCAATGTCGTCAATTATTACCTTTTTTTTCTCCACTCTCTTATTGGATACCACTTTAAATTTTTTTCAAATATAGTGTTTGCGCGCGGGTGCAAAATTCAAGCCTTTTGATTGGTCAGAATTATTTCTTACCATTTTTCAAAAATACTAGAAATTCCTCGGCTAATCGCTTATCGGTTGTCGTGTATATGCTAAATTTATAGCATTTTACCGGTATCCGATTACCCGAGACAGATGACAATAAAGCCGGTGCCTAAGCCCTTTTTCCTAAAAAGGAAGTTACGCCAAACGCGTTATAATTAACGGGCAGTAACATACACGTAAAAAAGTCTTCAATTTCCTAATTAGGCTAACTAGGGGTGACACGCTATTTTTAGTATAAATTCAGTGACAATTCTTTAATATGAAACCAATTTGTTTTAACATTATTTTACCTTTTTCTTAACCTTTTTTATATTACACTTAATTGATAGTTCAATTATAAATGAAAGCATTTTATTCATTATTTTTATTGGCTAGCTGGATTTTTGCAGTTGACTCCGCAAAATCATGTTCAGCGGATTCACATTGTGATGAAGATTTTCCATGTTGCTCGAACGATGGTACTTGTGGTACAGGATCCTACTGTTTAGGACCATGTGATCCACGTTTCTCATTCAATTCTACTTCTTGTATGCCTGCTCCTATTTGTAAATCAGATAGTTTCACACCAAGATCTAACAATATGATGGAACAAATTAAATTTCTTGGTAATACCACTAATACTGACTTTATCTATTATGGTGAAGTTGAAGATCAAGATGATTCTGTTATAATTAAAATGCCAAAGAACTCTGGTGGTGGTGTTATTTCTTCTGCGTTTTACGTTTGGTATGGTAAGGTTGAAATCAAATTCAAATCTTCTCATAATGCTGGTGTTGTTTCATCTCTTATTTTGTTCTCACAAGTTCAAGATGAAGTTGATTATGAATTTGTTGGTAGTGTTCTCGATGAAGCTCAATCCAACTTTTACTTTGAAGGTCAACTTAACTATACTAATTCTGTTCATTTTGACACTACCGATACATATGAAAACTGGCACACATACTCATTTGATTGGACTGAAGAATCAGTCACTTGGGGTATTGACGGTAAAAATTTAAGAACATTGAACAAGAAGGACACTTATAATTCAACTAGTGGTGTTTACCAATATCCACAAACTCCTGCTAGAATTCAGCTCTCTATCTGGCCAGGTGGTGCTTCTTCAAACGGTGCTGGTACTATTGACTGGGCCGGTGGTGAAATTGATTGGGATGCTTCTGAATTCTCTGATCCTGGTTATTTGTATGTTTCTATTGATACTGTTGATGTTGAATGTTATGATCCACCTAGTGGTGCTCAAACTGAAGGTTCTGATCAAATTTCCTACCGTTACGATGGTAAGGGATACCTTCAAAATAACATTATTATTTCAGATGAGTTAACTTGGATGAAAGATTTAGGTAGAACTGGTTTCAATACTGGTCAAGATCAAGTTGAAGAAGAAGAAGAGCAATCAAGTTCTCAATCTTCTTCTGCTTCTCATTCTTCAACTTCTACTTCTTCTGTTTCTGTTTCTGCTTCTGCTTCTGTTTCTTCTTCAACCAAGTCAGATGCCTCATCCAAATCTTCACATGAACCTTCTTCTTCTTCTTCTTCTTCTTCTTCTTCTTCTTCTTCTTCTTCTGTCAAGCATTCATCCGTTACTTCTAGTCATACTGGCACTAGTACCACATCTGTTGATACGCAAACTACAAAATCCTCTTCTACATCGACTCAAACCGGATTTGTTCAAAATATTAACAGTTCTGTTTCTTCAATCTCTCAACCTACAAATGGTAGTGAACAAATGGCAGGTTCTTTAATGAATTCCATTTTTATGATTGTCTCTTGTTTATTCATGATTTAATTTACGTTTTGTTTTGTTTCGTTTTATTTTGTTTTTTATAATTTAGAAAAGTTTTCTGGTGTTTGTGAACATATATAAGTATTATAGATTAAGTTTTATTATAGTACCCTAAATTACTTGTAACAGATTTATCTATTTAGATAATTTAAATTAGTCAAGCTAAATTCTTTCATACTAAAAAGCGAAACTATAAAATTGTACCTAAAGTTTGGAATAAAATATATTTCGGTCACAAATCTCCTTTCTTAATGCACCTTTGTCGTAAACCTAAAACTTATTTTATTTTTTGTTTATAAACATACAATATATATAATATACCAAACTAATGATTTTTTAGGGAAAGATGCAATACATATATTTTTAAATTTAAACAACATTTTCAGTTATACTTTTTTTCAAAAAAACAAAGTAAATTACTATCAACTATACTTCTTTGTAATCATCATCATATAATTTAAAAAAAAAGTATAGCTGAAAATGTTGTTTAAATTTAAAAATATATATATCACTTAAAAAATATGCTCATTATTATTATTATCATTTTTCACAAAAACATACCTCTATCTAAAGGCAATTAGCTTAGTTCAAAACTTTAACACAACTTGTACTTTTTCCTCGATTTTGTTAAAACAAACAATTTTTGATTTAGAGATACTTTGATGCAGGAACTCTCAATCTATATCCTGCTTTTAAGATCTTGATTTGAAGAAAGTAGAAGATAAAAGCAATCCTAATGTGTCTATTATTATACTTTTTCATTAAATAGCTAAAATAAATATGCTTAAAGTTATCACAATGTTCAAAAGGTTCTAAAAGATAGTGCAGCTATATAATGAAGATACTTTTGAAGTCCGAAACAAATTGAAAATATTTGGTTATTACGTAATAGGTGACTATTTTTTATATTAATAATGCTATAATTGTGAGGAATTATAAGAAAGGTTAACGACGGTTAAAGTTCTGTCTGCTACTGTACGAATTTAAATTAACTAATTTATATATTAAATGAATTCTCCAGTTTTACAATTGTACACTTTTAATGCATCTGAAATTGCAACTGATGAAGCACATTTAGCAGAAGTTGTAAACAAAGGTTATAACATTCCTAGATACAAGTATGGTATCATTAACTCCTCAAGAATTAAATCATCATTCAAAGAAGATTTCACCTTTTCTGATGCTAATAATGTTTACGTTGCGTTTCTGTTTGCACCAGCTGATTTATCAAATGTTAATGAGAGAGTTATTATTACAGATGATGACGATGGATTGATTACAAAGGATAAATTAATCAAAAGATATCAAAGTAGTAATTTGGATATGAGCAAACTGAAATTGGAAATAGATCAGTCTATTTCTCACGTAAATTCTCTTGTTTCTCTGAAGTTACCAAAGGGACAAGATTTCAATAATAGATTTCTCGGAATGATTTGCTGGAAACCACATAAATCAAGTTATGAAATAACTGGATTTGTTTCATTTTACCCAAAAGCAGGTACACTACTAATGCAATTCAGCGATTATATGGTATTTGAACTACTGAAAAGTGATTCAATTTGGGTCACTGCTATTCATGAACATGAATTGACACCAATGTACCAAAGATTCGGATATAAATTTGTTAACCAAGAACTTATCTCTGTTACCGGGCAAGTTGTTGAAAAAACAGAATCTCTGGAAAGTGGTATACAGGCCTCCAGAGATTTTCATCTGGACATTTTAGTGAAAAACAACTATAGTAGTAACTTCCAAGATATGTAGGTCATAATAAAAGATACGTCCAATATCTTCCTTAATCATTCTTAACTTTGTTAAGCACTTTTTCAAATCAAAAAAGTACTAGTAACATACTCAGATCTTTTGTATAAGTGTTGAAAGTGGATTAGATACTAAAGAGGGTATTTAAAATTTTTCATCTCATAGATTTTTATGACTGAAAAATTTTGGTAAGGTGAAATAGAAGAAACGACGTCGAGATTTTTGTCTTATGCTTAATAGAAGTTTCATTAGAAGCTATAGCGTTAAAGTCTTAAAGAAAAGAATGTCAAACGAATTTAATAGAGAGGCGCTTGAATCCGTTCTCAAGCGTAGATTCTTCTTTGCACCATCATTTGAAATTTACGGTGGTGTTTCTGGTCTCTATGATTATGGTCCACCAGGTTGTGCTTTTCAAGCTAACATTATTGATGTTTGGAGGAAGCATTTTGTTTTAGAAGAAGATATGTTGGAAGTTGATTGTACTATGTTAACTCCCCATGAAGTCTTAAAGACTTCTGGTCACGTTGATAAATTTGCAGATTGGATGTGTAAAGATACCAAAACCGGTGAAATTTTTAGAGCTGATCATCTGGTTGAAGAAGTTCTTGAAGCTAGATTAAAAGGTGATAAAACTGCAAGAGGTATTGCACATGAAGATGTTGAAGAAGATGAAGATAAAAAAAAAAGAAAGAAGAAGGTTAAGGAAATCAAGGCAGTTAAATTGGATGATGAAGTTGTGCAAGAGTACGAAACCATTTTAGCAAAGATTGATGGTTACTCTGGTCCAGAACTGGGACAACTTATGGAAAAATACAATATTGGTAATCCAGTCACTGGTGAAGCATTACAACCACCAGTTGAATTCAATTTGATGTTTGAAACTGCCATTGGTCCTTCTGGTCAACTGAAGGGATACCTGAGACCAGAAACTGCCCAAGGTCAGTTCTTGAACTTTAACAAATTATTGGATTTCAATAACGAAAAGATGCCATTTGCTTCTGCATCTATTGGTAAATCTTTCAGAAATGAAATTTCCCCAAGATCAGGTCTATTGAGAGTAAGAGAGTTCTTAATGGCAGAAATTGAACATTTTGTTGATCCAACTAATAAAAAACATCACAACTTTGATGATGTCAAGGATTTGAAGATTGAAATTCTTCCAAAGGATGTTCAACAAGCTGGTAAAACAGACCTTTTAACTATTTCCATTGGTGACGCTGTCGCCAAAAAAATCATTGACAATGAAACCTTGGGTTACTTTATTGGTAGAATCTACCTTTTCCTCACCAAAATTGGTGTTGATGCTAAAAAGTTAAGATTCAGACAACACATGAGTAACGAAATGGCTCATTATGCTCAAGATTGTTGGGATGCTGAGTTACAAACTTCTTATGGTTGGATTGAATGTGTTGGTTGTGCTGATAGATCTGCTTATGATTTATCTGTCCATGCTGCTAAAACTAAGGAGAAGTTAAGTGTTAGAGAAGCATTGAAAGAACCAGTTGTTGTTGAACAATTTGAATGTGACATTGAGAAGAAGAAATTTGGTCCAAAATTCAGAAAGGATGCTCCAAAGGTTGAGGAATGGTTATCTACTAGATCTCAAAATGATTTAGAACTTCTTGCTAAAGAATTAGAAGATAAGGCTGTTATTTCTGCCAAAATTCCAAATACTGATGCTTCTATCATTGAAATTCCTGCAGACTTGGTTAAGATTGAAAGAAAGACTAAGACTGTCCACATTAGAGAATATACTCCAAATGTTATTGAGCCTTCTTTTGGTATCGGTAGAATCATTTACGCCATTTTTGAACATTCTTTCTGGACAAGACCTGGAGATTCCGCCAGAGCTGTTTTATCTTTCCCACCATTGGTTGCTCCAACCAAAGTCTTGGTTGTTCCATTAATGAATAATGATAAGTTACAAGCGGCTACTAAAAAAGTTAAAACTACCTTACGTACCGCTCAAATTCCATTTAAGGTCGATGACTCTGGTGCTTCCATTGGTAAAAGATATGCCAGAAATGATGAATTGGGTACTCCATTTGGTATAACTGTTGATTATGAAACTATTGAAGACGGTTCTGTTACCTTAAGAGAGAGAGACTCAACTAAGCAAGTCAGAGGTTCTTTGGAAGACGTTGTTGCTGCTATTGAAAATATCACCTACAAAGGTGTGTCTTGGGAAGAAGGTACTAAGAATTTGAAATCATTTGTTTCCAATGCAGAAGAAGAATAAATGAATTGTGTAGTTTTCCTTTTTTTTTCTATATCCATTCCTTTAAGTAATGATACATTTTGAAATATGGAACGTAGTGAAATGCTGAGCATGTAAATTCCCTAAATGAGACGCAACGGCGTTGGTAATTTTTTTTTGGTAAATAACACACGAAATCAACATTAGCTAATGTTTCAGCTGACTTGACTTTCTACAAATTAATTAGATCCAATAATATTTTCCCTAGTAGCCGTCATATCCACTTACAAAGATTATATAATTAGATCATTATATTTGCATACCGGATAAGAAACAATTTAAATTATTTCAATACAACACTAACGTGTAACATGACAGAACAGCAATCACCCCAAGGAAAACTGCCTCGCTATAGGGGTACCTTCAATGTTAATGAACTAACCCAATCTTCTAGTGACACAAAAATCAATGCAGAAAAGGAAGTATCAAATTTTGATTCAGAAGTAACTAGCATAACAAATGCTAAGTCAGGTTGGGATACAGGTGACGAAGATGATGAACAATTTCCTAGTAACTCACAATATTCAAAAGAGCAAGAAGCTATCCGTCTTGTTTCTACCTTAGACCCAATGGCTAACCCAGGTGCTTCATATGCTTCGCCTTCCTCTCCTCCTTCTGTTTCAAACACTGGAACACCGCCAGGATTAGAAACTCCAAATTTGAACTTTAATCAGAGTACAGAATTTTTAACTGTTTCAAGTTTACAAGTCGGAATGTCACCAATGATAGGTGAATTTGAAGGTAAAAAGTATAGCATAGATGAAGACATTAAGTTGAGAACTCCTAGCTTAAGGTTTTCTAGAAATGAAGGTTGGAACGGATATATTCGAGAAAATGAGACTAAAGATAATGATGTCTATGGTTCTAAAACAAGTTTACAGTCTGGTTTTCTGGAAAGTACCACTGACAAATTATCAGGTGCACAAGCTAATAATTTTGATGCTGCAACGCACCAGTCTTCTGACTACGATGTAAATGGAATTATAGATAGATATGCAGAGACCTCAGCTGGTGTTTCAAGGTCTTCAACAATTATTCATAAAGGAGAAAAACAATTTACTGCTACCACGCCCTGTACTGAGGTTTCTCGTAGTGAAAAGAATTTATCACCTTCATCCGTTGAAAATTCAGCAGCCGGTTTTCTTAGAAAACCATATGGTATGAAAACAAGGCAAATCTCAAATAGTTCAACAGTATCTTATGTTACAATTGAAAAAAAAGTTAAGAAGAAGGGTGTTTTTGATGGTTTAAGTAAAGCTTTTGGTTTGAAATCCAATTCAAAACACGAGATTAAAATTTCGTCCCCAACTGACGTTGTTCTAAAAACGCATACTGTATTTGATGCCAAGACACAAACCTTCAAAGGACTGCCAAAAGAATGGGCTAAAGTTTTAGCTGCAGGTGGCATTAGTGTTGATGAGCAAAAAGCAAATCCAACAGCCACTGCAGCTGTTTTTAATTTCTATAGAGATGAAATGAATGGTGGTGGTGAACATGATAAATTTATGCAATATGGTGGTAGTGATATTTGCAACGATGACAGTGAATTCATGGATAATACACAAGATTCTCAAGAGTATAGCAGGGAAACAAGATACTCATCAAGTTTTCATGAATCACAAATGCATACACCAATTTTAGCGTCTACTTCAGTTCACTCAAAAACTCCAAATGTTAGCAATAACGATTTACTTTCTTCTTCTTTGCCAGGAGATGGTAAATTTGTACCAACTAGGCATGCTCCACCGCCACCTCCTCCACCACCTCAAGTTTCCACACCTTCAACTATGCCATCAGTTATTACAAAAACTAATGATGCCACATCTCCATTAATTTCACAAAGTAAAAGAAATTCAGTTAATAAAACTTCATCCAATTCACAAAATACATCACCTTTGTTTAACAAAACAACATCTAAGTTTGGTAAATCAGCCTCTGGAAATTCTTCACCTTCAATGATTATTGAATCTATTTCAAGAAGATTTAGTAAAAGAAAACCTAATACACCGGTTTCTAACGATTTAAAATCACGAATTGTTCACGTGCCCAATAATACTTCACCACTTGTTAATGGACTAACAAAATCGCCAAGGAAATTCATTAATCTTGCTGAATATAAACCACAAAGAGCAGCACCAGTTGTTCCAACAGATGATGTTTTGAATGAGCATGTTAATAATCCTGTTCTACAACGAGCCACTCCAGGAGTCCCCGTTGTTCCTATGATATCTGAAACACACCCTAGGGACGATATTAAATCCGTTTTATTTGATGAGCAAAGTGAGCTAGAATACAATAGCACTGATGATATTAAAGACAAATTTGTTTCCGAGACTTCAAATTTTGCAAAACAAACGCAAGTTTTTGATCATGCTACTGAAGTAGAATTAACTCCTGAAGGTGTTATTGAAAAAGATGAAAATTTTGACAAAGTTGCAGAAAAAATAGACAACCAATCTCTAAAAGAATTAGAAGATAATGGCTGCAAGCAAGATAAAGATGAAGATAGAGATAAAAATGAAGATCAAGATCAAGATCAAGATCAAGATAAAGATCAAGATAAAGATCAAGATAAAGATCAATATAAAGATCAAAACATTGAAGAAGAATTAATTGCTCCAGAAAAAGAAGATGAAAGTAAGGAATTGCCGGCAATCCCTAATGAAACTGTTCAAACACTTGAACCATCACCAATTCCACAACCGTCCGTTCCAGTTCCTAATATGGAACTTAACAATACTGAATTGATTAAGGCTAATAATAAGAAACATTTGACTGAAGAAGAACAAAATAGAAGAAAAGAAATTCGCCGTTTGAAGGAGAAGAAGTATATGAAAAAACTGGCAGATATTTGTTCTAATTTAGATCCACATGAAAGATTTCGTGATTTTATTAAAATTGGACAAGGTGCTTCAGGTGGTGTATATACAGCATATGATAGTACCACAAGTGAGTATGTTGCTATTAAGCAGATGGAATTAGAAAAGCAACCAAAAAAGGAATTAATTATCAATGAAATTCTAGTAATGAAAGGTTCAAAAAATAGAAATATTGTCAACTTTATTGAAGCATATCTTTTGAAAAAAGACTTATGGGTTGTTATGGAATATATGGAAGGTGGTTCCTTAACTGACATTGTTACACATAGTATTATGACAGAAGGTCAAATGGGCGCAGTTTGTAGAGAAACATTACAAGGTTTAAAATTTTTGCATTCAAAAGGTATTATTCACAGAGATATTAAGTCTGATAATATTTTACTTTCTTTAAATGGTGATATTAAATTAACTGATTTTGGATTCTGTGCACAAATTAAAGATCATGCATCTAAAAGAAATACAATGGTTGGTACTCCTTACTGGATGGCCCCAGAAATTGTTCAAAAGAAAGCATACGGACCAAAGGTAGATATTTGGTCACTTGGTATTATGACTATCGAAATGATTGAAGGTGAACCACCATATTTAAATGAGACACCATTACGTGCTTTATTTTTGATTACAACCAATGGAAAGCCTGAATTGAAAGACTGGGATTCGTTGAGTTCTTCACTGCAAGAATTTCTTGATTGGTGTTTAGAAGTTGACACTGAAAAAAGAGCTAATTGCGTCCAATTATTAAAGAGTGAATTTATTGTTAACGCCAACGAAAACAAGAGCTTAGCTCCATTGGTCCAATTAGCCAGAAGAGAAAAATTAAGGGAAGAAGATGAAAGAGATGATGATGGTAATGATCAAGTCGATGAAGAAGGGGGTTCTTATGAGCATACTACTGATAATTATTAATTATCTTTACTTTAGCTTATTTATTCGATATATTTTGTTGTAACAAGTAACTGTTTATATGACATTATAAATGTTGCAGTAAACGGAAGTGAATAAAAGGTTAAAAGTTTGTAACTAAATAAACATCAACAATATTTGAGACTTGATAATTATAGTATAATTTTAATATTATACTTTATACTTAGAGTGTTGAAATTTCAACTTTTTAAAACTTGAGACTTTCAAAGGTTGAAATTGTTAAATTAAATGAAAAATGAATATTAATATTTATTTAAAATAAAGTTGCTCATTAGTAAGATATTGTTATATATGCAATATTAAATATTTTACTCTAATTTAATATCATATTTATGTCTTACATATATACATTAATGCAAATATCAAATTGTTTTCCTTATACAAGTTACCACTCCTATGTATGTTAGATTATAATACTATAAGACCATTTTATTAATAAAACAGAGTCAAAATGGTTTCATTTAACCTATATTTATAATCAATATTTTAAGTATAAAAAGAAGATAAATTCTCTTCTTATTTACAATTTTTATAACTGCTTTAATCATCAGATATACGAATTATTAGAAATTTTATCACATGTTGATTTTTTTTTATCTCAAAAATTAAAAAATATAAAAAATCCAAGCTAAATCTTTAAACCGTTATATAATATAACTAGAAAGCTTCATAAAAAATGAACGTTTTACAAAAACTTTTTTGTATAGCTATTATTATATTTCTAGATAATTATATCTGTAATAAGTTTGTTATCAATATGTCTTTTCTTATCATTAGCATTAATAAACAACTCTTATCTGATATTTATTGTTTAATAAAAGTTTCACCATGTAAAATAGACATTAACAATAATTTGATCTTTAGCCAGAATATCTACTAACAATCAGTAATATTATTTCTACTAATACATTATTTTGAATTATTATTTTGTTATTCAGCAAAATATTTGTCAGACTCAAGTTCTATACTGGACACGCAAATTATTAGTTGAAAGCCAAAGACTATTTAATTTAATTCTATTTATTGATTTTAAATAGACGAAGAACAAGTAGTCATCAAAAAAATAGAATTTGCCTATTTAGATAGTGACATGAGTCTCGTAGGTGATTTAATTGTTCTTTTCTCTTTTTTTCAACAGATAAATTTTAAGGTACTAAAATTATATCATGACATGTAATTTTTAATCTAGAAATAATTTACTGAATCATAATTTAAGAATCAAGAATAAAAGTTGCCATTTTACAATTCAAGTTATGCTAGTAAAGGTGACCTGATAAAACTACAATACTTAATATAACACTAGTTTTCTAAAATTAAATACAAATTGGTAAATAAAAAGATATCCTATGACGTTCGTCCGCAAGACCTGATCGGGTAACGGCTTTATGTGAGAACAATAACAGAAATTGTAAACAGACACGGTACCTCACTTATTACTGGGCAACATTTGAAGCCATCTCAGGGCTCAAGTTAAGTTAAGTAACGTAAAGCTATCGACAACAAGTTGCTAAAGAAATGTGCATGGAGAAAGAGTAATGCCTAGTAGAAGCTAGCAGTGAATAGCAGTGAAAGTTCAATATATACAAGATTATTACAGCGTAAAAATTATACGTAAAACATTATTAATGAAGGCTTTGAAGGCATTTGAGGCGGTGTTTGTCTTGGAGGCTTCAAAAGTATGGTGGAGAATGGTCCGCATGGAAATTTATAAAAATAATTTAACTTTTCTTTCTTTTGGAGCGTTTGCCTCTTTCCCCTGGCGAGGGCTTTATATAGATAAAGAGCAATGATGATACTTCGTAAGAGAGGCAAGGTGGCCTTTCTAGCAGTGACATTTTTGGTGCTAGTAACTATTGCAGTTTATTCTGGATCATTACCCACTAGCTATAATATTTTAAGTGAAGAGAAAAATGAAAATCATGAAAACATTCAAAGTTTACATGATCTAGACTCTAATACAAATGACGATGAAAAAAGTAGTTTAAAAGGTCAAATAATTCATGACGAGCACAGTGATGATACTAGCGATGAATCTGTATACGACGAAAATACCGCATTAACTAGTGATGCCAATGCGAAAGACTATGAGATGGAATCAAACAAGAATGGTGAATCAAATCAAGTCGAAGAGAACAGTGAAAGTACATCACAAGAAATAGAGGATGATACAAAAGAGGAACTTGAAGAAGCTATTGAACATGCAATTCAGGAAGGCATTGATGGAACCTCAGATGCTGAAGATGAAAAGAAACCCATTCATGAACCTCATCAAAAGCCTGCTGTTGAAGATCTCAAAAAACCTACTGAAATACCTGGTTTGGTTGATCAAAATGTTCAAATTCCAAAAGATGATTTTATAGTGCCATCTTTGGAAGGGGAACAAGATTTAAAACAGGATCCATCATCTCTCGAAGATTCACAATACGCTGCCAATGAAATGAACCAAAAGAGTGATGACGAAAAAAATAAAGAAGCCATTAAACTTATCCTTGAAGAGTATAAGAAAAGTATTGAAGAAGAATTAAAAGGTTTAAAAACATTTCCAAACGGTGAGGTTGACCACTCAATTACCATCGATGAAGAGTTGTCTACTGTCACATCAAAGGATTTATTAAAAGGAAATAAGTATATTCATAATTTGTTTGGTCAAGTTATTAAACTTATCCAAACCAATAGATTAGCTTATCCA
This sequence comes from Saturnispora saitoi, assembly GCA_030579535.1. NCBI lineage: Eukaryota > Fungi > Ascomycota > Pichiomycetes > Pichiales > Pichiaceae > Saturnispora > Saturnispora saitoi. The sequence continues at coordinate 155,842 of JAKTRF010000011.1, read as the reverse complement.
GTTAAAGAAAGGTTGCATATGGTCAACGGTAAAACTGTCTTCAATAAAATTCTATTTTATGATTCTGACACCGAGGTTATTTCTGAACGTCAATCAAAAACATTTTTAAGATTTTCGAAGAGATTTGTCAAGGATCTTAAAGAAAAGCATAAGATTATTACTGATAACTTACCTCAAATTGACCCGAACTTTTATAGCGGAGATGGTTATGTTATAGTTGGTGGCGGAAAATACTCGTGGTTTGCAATGTTAGTTATTGAAACTCTAAGAGAATTAAAATCAACATTACCAGTTGAAGTTATTATTCCAACTAGAGAGGAATACGAAGTTGACCTATGTGAAAAAATTCTTCCTAGTTATAATGCCAAATGTGTTCTATTGCATGATGTGTTTGGTAAAACATTGGATGATGTTACTTTGACTGGTTATCAATATAAAGCATTTGCACTATTGGCATCTTCATTTGAAAATGCATTTTTACTAGACGCGGATACTTATCCAGTCACAAATCCAGATATATTGTTTGAGTCTGAACTATATCAAAAATATAAAATGATTACTTGGCCTGATTATTGGAGAAGAACAACTTCACCTGATTTTTATAAAATCAGAGGTACAGAAATTGGTGAAAGAGTACGTCATTTAAATGATTTTTGGACTGACAAAAAGTATTATAAAGTTGAAAAAGAAGATCAACCCTTTATTTTGAAATCAAAAGTCCCATTGCATGATAGAAAGGGTACAATTCCTGATTTTACCACTGAGTCAGGTGAAATGATGATAAATAAAAAGGTGCATTTCAAAACTTTATTGTTAGCATTATATTATAACTTTGATGGTCAGTTTGGTTACTATCCACTACTTTCTCAAGGTGGGGCTGGTGAAGGTGATAAAGAAACTTTTGTTGCCGCTGCAAACTATTACCAATTGTCATATTATCAACTTTACAAAAAACCAGATCGTGCATACGGGTTTTATAAAAGTGGTGAGTTTGTTGATACGTCTATTATTCAATATAATCCAATTAAGGATTACTCAGTTTTGCAAGAAGTTTTGGAAAAGATTGAAGAAGACCAAAACTCGGAAGATTTCACATATGATTATACTAAGTATTTTACAGATAATTTTCAAATTCATAATGCAGAACCATTGTTTTACCATGTACATGAAACAAAGTTAGATCCTTTCAATTTAGTCAAAATTGATGCAACTCTAGACTTAGATGGCTCACCACTTCGTAATATGGGTGGGGATTGGCCAAGATTTGATTTTGATTTAGAATTATTCCTATGGAAAGCCGTGAACAAGCACATATGTGAAGAACATACTCATTTTGAGTACTTCGATAATCAGGATAACGATATCATTTGCTCTAAATTTATTAAAGAGCATTTACACTTCCTCTCAAAAACCAATTACTTTTTCTTAAAGGAGTATCATGATTCTATTCCTTATGATAATTTAAGAAGAATTCAAACAAGCAGATATACTCCATTATCATAAATTATATAAATTATTTACTAGTTAGAAAAAGAACAAAAGGGAAAGGGGATATTGATTATTTCCTTTTTTTTTTTTATCTTTGATGTTCATTTGTTTTTCAGTCATTTTATTATATGTATTTTCCCCTATATTGTTTTTCTTATTTGTTTTGTAATTTAAAAGCAAGTAGGTATTAATTGTTCTACACTTTTTTTCAACTTTTTAAAGTTTACAAATATATTAATACTATTTATATGTGTCTTTCAAATCACTGTTTCTTAGAAACATCTAAGCTGAGCCTTTTGTTTTATTAAATTTCCATTTTTTTTCCAATTTGGGAAAGTTGATGAAATTGACGAAAAGAAAATAAAAACGCCATTTTGAAACAACACATTTTCTTTTAATCAAATATACAAATATGACGACAGAAGTTAGCGGAGCATTCGACTTTAATAGCGAAAATGCAATGCCAAGGGAATTTGCTAATAATCAATATCCAGATTATGAAGAATTGAAGGATTCGATACGTCTTTTTTTAAAGGAGTTTAAAAGTGGCGACCACTCTGAGCTATTAAATAGAGAAATAGAATATAATGAATTAGAGAAAACCATTGCTTCACAAGCTGGTGAGATATCAGGTGACGATCCTAAATATATGTATATTATGCAAAAAATAGCCAATAGAGAATTAGATAACGTCATCATTGATTTAGATGATGTTAGAATGTTTGGATTAAATGTTCCTGGCCAAGAGTACATGGGTAGAAAACTTGCAGAAGAAATCAATAAAAATACTAATACTTTTCTGGAAATGTTTTGTACCGCAATCGATGAAATGATGCCACCTGCCAGTAAACCAATTAATGATCGTGATTCCGTTTTAGATGTAATTATTCATCAGAGAAGATTAAGACAACAAAGTTTTCAACAGAGTCAACAAGAAGAAAATGCAATGACAAATTTAGATCCTGAAAATGAAAATAGTGGTACCGTTGTTCATGATTTATTTCCACCTGAATTGCTAAGACGGTATAATTTGTACTTTAAGCCAGAAACAAGATCCAAGGCCCAAAAGCCATTAATGGTTAGAAACATCAAGGGTTCTCATATTGGTAATTTGATTACAGTAAGAGGTGTTGTTATTAGAGTATCAGATGTCAAACCATCAGTTGAAGTCCAAGCATATACTTGTGATTCATGTGGTTTTGAAATTTTTCAAGAAGTTAAAAGTAAAACTTATATGCCAATGACTCAATGTACAAGTGAATTATGTACGACAAATGGACACCCAGGTAGGTTGTTTCCCAGTACAAGAGCTTCTAAGTTTTCACCTTATCAAGATGTAAAAATCCAGGAAATGGCAAATAAAGTTCCTCATGGTCATATTCCAAGAATGTTAACTATTCACTTAAAAGGTGAATTAGTTAGAAGTATGAACCCCGGGGATATGGTTGATATATCAGGTATATTTTTACCACAACCATATACAGGATTTCAAGCTTTAAAAGCAGGATTATTAACAGAGACTTATTTGGAAGCACAATTTGTTAAACAACATAAAACTAAATTTGAAAATTTAGGATTAACAGATTCAGTCAGAGAAAAGATTGATGATTTGCGTCTTAAAGATGATTATTATAGTATTTTAGCATCATCTATTGCACCTGAAATTTTTGGACATCTTGATATTAAAAAGGCGTTACTACTTTTATTAGTTGGAGGTGTTACTAAAGAAATGGGCGATGGTATGAGAATTAGAGGTGACATTAATATGCTATTAATGGGTGACCCCGGTGTGGCTAAATCGCAATTATTGAAAGCAATTATTAAAATTGCACCAAGATCTGTTTATACAACTGGTAAAGGTTCATCGGGTGTTGGTTTAACTGCTGCTGTTATGAGAGATCCGATTACTGATGAGTTGGTTTTAGAAGGTGGTGCATTAGTTTTAGCAGATAATGGTATTTGTTGTATTGATGAATTTGATAAAATGGAAGAATCTGATCGTACAGCTATTCATGAAGTCATGGAACAGCAAACTATTTCAATTTCGAAAGCGGGGATCACAACAACTTTAAATGCGCGTGCATCAATTTTAGCAGCAGCTAATCCATTGTATGGACGTTATAATACAAAGATGTCACCAAATGAAAATATCAACTTGCCAGCAGCATTATTATCAAGATTTGATGTTATATTTTTAATTTTGGATAAACCAAATATTTTAGAAGATTCTAAATTAGCAGAGCATGTTGCATTTGTTCATATGCATAATAAACATCCGGAAGGAGAAGTAACAGTCGAGGAAGAGACATTAAGACAATTTATTTCCATTGCAAGACAATTCAGACCAGTTATTAGTAAAGACGTGAGTGATTTTGTTGTTTCCAAGTATATTAAATTAAGACAAGAATCAAAAAGGAATGAACATTCTAAAAAACATTTTTCGCACACTACACCAAGAACATTATTAGGTATATTGAGATTATCTCAAGCACATGCAAGAGTTAGATTTTCGAATGAAGTTAATATTAGAGATGTTGAAGAAGCTATGAGATTAGTTGATGCCGCAAAGAGATCTTTGATGGACGAACAAGATCCTGAATTACATGTTTCAAGCGGAGAACGATTATTTAATTTAATCAAAGAAATTATTGATTTAGAGCAAGGACAATTTATTTCCATTGACAGTTTGAAAAATGTTGTTCTTGGTAAGGGATATTTGGAATCTGAGTTCCAGGAATGTATTGAAAAGTATTCTGATTTAAATATTTGGCAAGTTGTAAATAATGGTGAAGATTTGACACTAATAGATTTAAATAGTGATGAAGATATTTCAATGACAGAATTTTGAAAAAGATAGAGGAAAAATGTTGAATTTTATTCATAATTGTTATTACTAGTTTTTATTTATGTATTTTTAAGTAAGTATTTATTAATTGTTATTTTCTATTACTTCGCTTTATAGATATACTATATATATATAATAAATATAAGTTTTTAAACGAAAAAAAATTAATTCAAAGTTTGTTTAGGCTAATCCTATATCTTTTTTGACCATGGCTTTACAAATTGGATGATATAATGATTCAAACCTTTTAAATGTTTCAACAGCTAAGTTATGATCCACTTCATTTAACATTGTATAAGACGGTCTAACAAATTTCATTCTACCAACAGTACCAAGCCAATCAGCTAGTTTTGGATAGGAATCAGATAATCTACCAGTAACCTGTAAACGAAACCATCTAAAGACAACTTCTGCATTTTGGGAAGTTGAATATTTCGAATAAATTTTGGACATCGTTCTAATAGCCTTTTGACCATTTGGGCTTGACCAAGAAAAGTTCTTTTGACCTTCATAAGAAATCAATTTATCAATAAAAACACCATTTTGGTTAGCACCAAATTTAGCAATATCATCAGAATAGAAAATAGAATTCAACTCATTTGGATTTGAAATGATTGCTTTAATCCACTTATCTGCTAGATTATAACATTCGTCAACTAGTTCGGTATTAAAAGAAGGTTTTGGTGGTAATCCAGGTAAAAATAACCAAGTATTCCATTCAACAGTATCTAACAAATCTTTATCATTTTTAAAAAATCCATAAAGTGTATCAAGGAACTGATATGTATCAAGAGATTGATATTTATATTTATTGAAATAAAATTTAATAAAGGCATCAAATTTTGTCTTTGATAAAACTTGTTCCAAATGGAAAAGTAAATTAAATCCCTTTTCATACGGAACAGTTGAAAAAGAATCATCAGGATCAGTGGCATCTTTTAAATTTTGAACTAAAGTTGAAAATCTCTTTGAAGAGTGACCCATGGCCTTAATTGAATCATCAAGAGCATTCCAACCAATAATTGCTGAAAGATGTCTAAATTTCTCACCATGAATATATGCTTGGATTCTACGTTCAAGGTAAACAGTCCAACCTTCATTTAACCAAAAGTGCTCAAATGAACAATTAGTAACCAAATTACCAGACCAAGAGTGGGCTAACTCATGAGCAATCACATCAACATTTTCACCATCTCCAGATATTAAAGTTGGAGTAGCAAATGTGCAATTAGGGTGTTCCATACCACCAAAAGGCATAGAAGGAGGTAAAACTAACACATCAAAATCTTTCCATTCGTAATCGAAAACGATATCCTCAGCAGCCTTGATGAAGTTTTCAGTGTCATTTTCAAATTCTTTTTGACAAGCATCAATAAATGAAGGTTCTGAATAAACTTGAGATCTTGGGCCAATATCAGCACCAACAATTTCACCGGATGCAATAGAAACTAAATATGATGGAATTGGAACTGATTGATTAAAATGGTACAATTTCAAACCCTCATTAATGTCATTAGAACTTTGTAAAAGACCTGAAGTTAGGACGTTCAAAGGCGATGTAATATTATAACTAAATGTTGATTTAATAGCTGGTGTATCAAAACAAGGAAAGAAAGATCTTGCATGAATTGGCTCACACTGCGAAAATAAATAAGGAAGGTCTTTACCGTTAGTTTGAGATGGTGTCAACCATTGAAGGGCAGTACAGTGATCAGTTGTCTCATACTGGATTTCTAGTTTAAACTGTTCATCAACTTTGGATGGGTAATCTATAATAAAAGGAGCACCTAAAGGTTCCAATCTTTTGCCAATTGAAAAAGTTTGTTCTTCGTTATCAACAAGAACTTTTTGAATCTTTAGAAAAGAAGAATCTAAAATAATATTTTTAGAATCATTGAGTGATTTTAAATCATAGATAATAGAACCAAATAACTTTTTATCGATAAAAGAAATTTCTAAATTTAAAGTTGAGTGTTTAACTTTAAAATTAAGATAATTGGATAAAGTTGAGGGATCAATTTCTGGGGAAGACGATGGTAAGTGACTTGATAAAATCGAAAGAAGCTTTGAGCTAATATTTGGATATTTTGGGTTTATCATTTTAAATTGTTTAAGCATAATCAAAGAAAATAAAAAAAGATACAGTATTGAATTACTTTTTCAAAAAACAATGCTTCAAACTGTGTTTGCGATGTTGATTGCAAGTATCCTTCTATGTATAAGGCTAAGAAAATTCTTTAATTTTTTGAGCTCAAATAAGAAGACTATGTAGTATAATAAAATTAAGGCGCCGCTTCGGGGAACGGGGCAAGTCAATATTTACATAAGCAACTATGTTATTAATGTATCACGTGATCAATGTATCACGTGACCTGTTTTTAACATTAGGGTTTGTCACGTGCTTTGTCTAAGGGTTAAACTTATAAATATTCATTTCCTCGCTATGTTTTTATTTGCCCTTGCTAAAAAATGACAGCATGTTGCCCCAATTCTTTGATGAGGGGTCGCGTTGCAGGGTGGGCAAACGCTGGCAGCGCAGCGACGCAAAAGTGAATTTTTCACTTCTAACTCTTTACATTTACTAAAGACCTAGTTTCTTCACGAAGGTTCCTCGGATTTTCAAAGGTATGTTATTCAGTCAGTATAGATGAGGTTTTTCCAAGTAGTTGAGTATTCTCTTAGCTCTAACATGTTAGCTATCACGGGCTTTCCATATTATCCCGAAAAAATATATATATTATTATCATTTCTTAATAATTCAAAGAAAAAAAATTTTCAAATGATTTCAAAGTGCAAAATTTAAGTTAAAGTTAAGATTATTGAACAAATATATAATAGCCTCATTTCTAATTTTTCATCCTATAGAACATTATTCTAACTCATATATTTTATACAGTTTTAAAATGCAAATTTTCGTCAAGACCTTGACCGGTAAGACTATTACCTTGGAAGTTGAATCTTCCGATACTATTGACAATGTCAAGCAAAAGATCCAAGATAAGGAAGGTATCCCACCTGATCAACAAAGATTGATTTTTGCTGGTAAGCAATTAGAAGACGGTAGAACTCTTTCTGACTACAACATTCAAAAGGAATCTACTCTTCATTTGGTTTTGAGATTGAGAGGTGGTATTATTGAACCATCTTTAAAGGCTCTTGCTTCTAAGTTCAACTGTGAAAAGTCCATTTGTAGAAAGTGTTACGCTAGATTACCACCAAGAGCTACCAACTGTAGAAAGAGAAAGTGTGGTCATTCTAACCAATTGAGACCAAAGAAGAAGCTTAAATAAATTAATAGTTTCTGGTTTCAATCATTTCAAAGGGCTTTTAATTCCTGTGCTAGCTTATTTTATAATTTGCAATAAATTGAATTAAATATTGTTTAGTAAATTAATCTTTTTTTTTTTAAGAAAATATTTAACAAGTAATATCTTATGCCATAGAGATGTGGTAAATAAAAAATAATATAATAAAAACCTTAAAAAAAAAAATTTTCTTTAAGTTATTATATTATTATTTGAATATTATTATTAATTTCACAAAATATGCACCCCTTTAGGGTTTTTAAAAGATCACTGTCGATGAAAACGACATTAAACCCAAGTACAATATTATTTAATTATCCAGAGACAAGACATCAATCATTGATTATATTATCAACTCCATCACAGTTAAATAATATCATTAAAAAGGCCATCGATGATTTTCAAAATCCACAAATGAGACCAATCAATCAAATTATAGTTGCATGTGTCGATTCTATACTTAGTAATAGAAACGCTTATAGTGAATTGTATCTAAATTCTAACTTGAACATAAGGTCTTTTAAATCAATTGATCAGTTTAATAATGAACAAAAACTAAAAAAAAGAGATCCACTAAGTGTTGATCCAATTAGGTTTGATAAAAATTGGTCAAATAATGCAGCTTTAACTAGTTTAAATCTTAAATTTAATAAAAGCTCAATTAATTTAAATTTAGCAAATACCTTATTTGTTAATAATGAACAAAGTACTTGTTTTTATATTGGTGATAGTGATGTTGATTGGCAAAATTTAATGAAATTAGATGTTGAAATAGATTTTCAACAAGAAGAACAGATAAATGAATCTATTGAATACTCTAATAAATTGACTGAATTACCACTTGTTGAAAATGTTGATGATGAGATTTATAAAGTTACTGATTTTGAAGGTAATTTGATTAAATCAATCAATGGGAAACCAGCTTCAGGTTATCTAATAAATAACTCTCATGTGATGAATTCAAAGAAGGACTTATATTTTAAGCTCTATGATAAAGATCTTGACATAAAGTCCCCTTGGACTCATCAATATTATAAGTTAATTGTTGGTGGTTTAGGTTGGGGTGAAAAGCAGGCATTTTTAGGTGTTGATCCAATAGTTGGTCAAATTGGGAATAGATACATTAAACTGTATCAATTTGAAAATAAGATATCTTCTAGTTTGGATTATTCCACGCTATTACAAAAATCAAACACTTTTGTTTGTGAATGTTCTGAAATAGAACATAATTATCAGACACATCATGAGCAATTTTCTAAATTTCCAAAAGAAGGAGAAGAAGAGATTGTTTTACCAGGTGTGTTCGGTGCTGGGTGTGAAAACGGGTTTACTTTCAACGGCGTTTGGCACGGTGCTCAAGGAGACACATTACAGCTACATCTCCAATAACACTTCTTGTTTATATAGTTTACGTTGTTAATGATATTTATTTACTTTACTTTGAAAAGAAAGTTTACGTAAGCGGGGCGTTTCACATTGTATATGAAAGTGTTGCGTTGCAGTTAAAAATTCTATCAGTTTGACAATAACACCTTCTTTTCTTGTACTAAATAGTTAAATATAATAGCTTGGCTAGATCATCATGGCTGCTGTTCTTAGTAACCTACAAAACTTCAATGTATGTACAACATAACAAAGTTTCTTCTTTAATTTAAGTATGTCAATGCAATGGATATTGACACGAAGCTTGATAAACGCGTTTTTCATGCCTTTTAATAGATCAACAAAATACTAACAGTTATATTTAAAACGCCTACTTTTTATTATAGATTTCAAATTTAAGTGAAACATTTTCAACTGAATCAATTCAAAGTAATTTTCAAATCGTTAAGTCAAGAATTGGTTCACTACGTCCACCACAAGAGTTCTTTGATGTTCGTCACTTTTCCAAACCATCTAACTTTTTAGAACTCCAACAAAGAGTTAGTTACAATTTAAGTTATTATCAATCAAATTATATTGCAATTATTTTAATTTTATCAATCTATGCTTTAATTACAAATTCACTTTTAATGTTTGTTGTTGTTTTAGTTATTGGTGGTTTGTTTGTTATTGGCAAATTAGGCGGTGAAGATTTAGTTACACCAATGGGTGTCATTACCACATCTCAATTGTACACTACTTTAATGGTTGTTGCGATCCCATTATGTTTCTTAGCTTCACCAATATCAACTGTTATGTGGTTAATTGGTTCTTCAACTGTTTGTGTCTTTTCTCATGCTTCACTAATGGAGAAACCAATTGAAACTGTGTTTGAAGAAACTGTCTAATTAAAATTTTTACTAGATTATTGTTATAATTTCTTGCAAAAGGATATATATATAAATATATTTTTTCGTTTAATATTGATATCATTTTTCGATTACTATAATGAACTTTATTATGCGTGAATGACCTTTTTTTACAAGTTCTTTATATGATCAATTTATTTTACTGATTTAATATTATTATGATTTAAGAGAGATCACTTTCAGTGGAAAGAAGACCCAAAAAATTTATTCATTCATGCTTTAGTCAGATACTATCTAGCTTGACTTAAAATGGAAAATGTTTCATCATTTAGTGTCTCTTTTAAATCAATAATTCATTTATTTAATTTATGTTTGTAGTTCACAAATCACAATAAACTTTCTTACTAAGAAGAAAAATGTTATAGACAAAAGTGTAAGAAAAAACAGAAAAGCTTCTGCTTTTATAGTACAAAGCCGCCATTAAAAAAAATTTTTTTTTTCAGGTAAGTTGAACAGTTGAATAAATATAGGGTTTTATTTATACTAAAGGTCTTCGGTCTGAGTATATATTAGGGTTTTCATTACTATATATTTTATAACTATAAATGATCATTTATATTAGAAAACTAAACTAAAATTTATTAATAAAAATTCAAACTAGGATATAAAAAGATATAAAATTTGTTTTTTTTTAAACTTTCAATATAAAAAGTGAAGGTGATATGATAAACAATTTATAATTTATAAACCTAACTTAGTTCTCTTCCAGTGTCTTCTCTTAGCATTGTATCTAATAGTGTTACCGGTCTTGAATCTGATCCATTGTGGCAATGGTCTGTTTTGGTTTTGAGCCTTACCCAACTTTTGCTTGGTCTTAAATGTCTTTTGAGACTGTAAAAAAGGTAAATAGATAGTTAGTAAATTGCGTAAAACAAGAAAAATTGATATATGTAGCGATTTTTGTGTGAATAAGAGAGGTGTTTAATCCTTTGATTTATATTTTGATTATAATACTTGTAAATTTCTAACTTAAATTTTGCTTACGTATTTTTATTTTATCTACCATTAGAGAAACTTTTCATCTAAATATATTCTTCACAGTTTAATAAGTTGATGAACATTGATCTAATCTCATTTCTTTTTTAGTAGTTCTAAATGGTTCTCTATTTCATAACACACGCAAACATATACACATTTTATGGCGTGTACATACTGGCATCTTTGATTATCAAGTGACAAGTATATGCTATAATAGCGGTATGAAAATCCAAATAAAAATCTCAACGCTTTAATTTTTCTTGGACAGTAGGAAGCGCCAAAAAAAAAAAAAAAAAAGCTAAAACGCAGTCACAGTCACGTGTACAACCCCATGCACCGCTGCACGCATTACTTTCTAACTTTATTCTCTATCAAACAGCGATTGATGAAAAATGAAAAATTTCAATCCGCTTATTATTATTATAGTATTATTAAGTTAACAACTAAATCGCAAAATGACCAGATCATCTGTTTTGGCTGACGCTTTGAAGACCATCTCTAATGCTGAAAAGGCTGGTAAGAGACAAGTTATGATTAGACCTTCTTCCAAGGTCATCATCAAGTTCCTTTCCGTTATGCAAAAGCACGGTTACATTGGTGAATTTGAATACATTGATGATCACAGATCTGGTAAGATCGTTGTTCAATTGAACGGTAGATTAAACAAGTGTGGTGTTATTTCTCCAAGATTTAACGTTAAGTTCACTGATATTGAAAAGTGGACCAACAACTTATTACCAGCTAGACAATTCGGTTACGTTATTTTAACTACCTCTGCTGGTATTATGGATCACGAAGAAGCTAAGAGAAAGCACGTTTCTGGTAAGATCTTAGGTTTCGTTTACTAATTTAATCATATATCTTATGTATAAAAATAAAAAGTTATAATTTTACATTTTCAAAATTAATAAAAGAACATCACCGATTTTACCCATATTTTGATATAACAGTTTGTAATATATATACGTATGTATGAATTTTACTCTATTGCATTGTATATTGCATGTTGCTCAGTATATTATCTAAGCGATACAACTATTGTAGTAATATAGTAACAATTTAAAAATGTGTGTGACTGTGTTTTAGTACCCCTCGCACCTCAGCTTTCTTATAGAACAGAAATTTTTCACAATACAGACTCCGACTCCTGATGCCAACATCGCGGCGAGGAATTTTGTGAAAAAAATATTCCACAGACTCTGTTAATAAGATATTGTAGAGTAATCAACCATGTCTACTGGTATGTAAGACCTATCATTTTGAATTCATTGCGTTGAACTAAACATTGAAACATTAGTTAATTTATTCATATATATCAATATCTATTTATTTAAGATGTTGTGACTTCCAATTTGCCTCTAAAAGTATTATTCAAATGAAAAATTTTATAGCTGCAATTGTATTACTTTTACAATCAAACATTCATATTCGTTAAAAATAGGGAGCCAGGTTAATACAATATTTGTGGAGTACAATTTGATAAATTTATTAAAAAAAAGGTTGAATTCAATGTATAATTTTTTGATCAGTGTACTTTATTAAAATCTTGTTTCTTTCCCTTCTTATATAAAAAAAATAAGAAGCTTTTGAGACTAGTTGATTTTTTTGTTATTATACATTCATATTACTCTATTTAATTTTATCAATTAACTCTTAAATGTTTATTTTCAAATGCAATGAAGAAAAAAAATATTCACTTAGAAAATTTTGTATTGACAAGTTCATATTAATACTAACATAATTATCACATAGAAAACGTTACTCTCGGTCCACAATCTAAGGGTTCCGCTGAAATCTTTGGTGTTGCCCACATTTACGCTTCTACCAACGATACCTTCGTTCACATTACCGATTTATCCGGTAAGGAAACTATTGCCAGAGCTACTGGTGGTATGAAGGTCAAGGCTGATAGAGATGAATCTTCTCCATACGCTGCTATGTTGGCTGCTCAAGATGCCGCTGTTAAGGCTAAGGAAGTTGGTATTACTGCTGTTCACATTAAGTTAAGAGCTACTGGTGGTACTAAGTCTAAGACCCCAGGTCCAGGTGGTCAATCTGCTTTGAGAGCTTTAGCTAGATCCGGTTTAAAGATTGGTAGAATTGAAGATGTTACTCCAATCCCATCCGATTCTACTAGAAAGAAGGGTGGTAGAAGAGGTAGAAGACTCTGAATGTGTTGGATACTGTTTATGTCTCTTTATCATTTGTATCTTTTCTTTCTATAATCCCATATACATACACTTTTAAAACAGGTATAATATACAAATAAATAGAATTGTTTATATAAAACACCTACCCTTATTACCTGTTCCTATTTAAACTTTCCCTTAATTTGCGTAAAGTATTTTCTTTATTCAAAAAAGATTATATACAATGTCTCTGTCATCTAATTTGCCATTCATTTTAATATCTTCTTTATTGTTGAGAATAGGGTTCTTTTTGTTTGGATTATACCAAGATGCTAATATGCCTTTGCCATACACGGATATCGACTATTACGTTTTCACTGACGCATCAAAATTTGTTGCATCTGGTCTTTCTCCATTCTTACGGGCAACATATAGATATACACCATTACTAGCATGGATTTTAATACCCACTAGTTATGGACCTATTTGGTTTTCATTTGGTAAATTTATTTTCATAGTTTGTGATTTATTAACGGGTTATTTATCATTAATTAGTTTACCTTCAAATTTGAGATATTTATCACTTATTTGGTTTTTTAATCCAATGGTTATAACAATAAGTACAAGGGGATCATCAGAATCACTTTTGACCTCTTTTATCTTATTACTGGTCCATTTCTTGATTTCTTCCCAAAGATCAAATTCAATTATAAAATTATCAATATCTGGTTTTCTATTAGGGTTATCAGTTCATTTAAAAATATATCCCTTTATTTATGCACCAACGTTTATTCTTTTTATTGATGCCCAGAATTCTTTATGGAATTTGATTACTTATAAAAGATTAGTTTTTACTTTTTCTTCGTTAATAGCATTTGTTGGATTTTCTTATTGGATGTATCTTGAATACGGTTATGAGTACATTTATGAATCATTTATTTATCATCTCGTTAGACTAGATCATAGACATAACTTCAGTGTTTACAATGTACTACTTTACTTAACTTCTTATAACGATTCGGAAACTTTATCAATTGAAAAATTAGCTTTTATTCCACAATTGGGGTTCACATTGTTAGTATTACCATTAACATTTATTAAAGGGATGCAATTGAAATCTTTTGATACTAGATCAAACATTTTGCTTAGAATATTATTTATTCAAACTTTTGTCTTTATTATGTTTAATAAAGTATGCACCTCTCAATACTTTATTTGGTTCTTATGCCTTTTGCCACAATACATAGCAACTAGTACTATATCTAAAACCAAGAGTTTAGTTCTAATTACGGGCTGGATTATTACACAATGTATGTGGTTATATAATGGTTGGAGATTAGAATTCAAAGGAGAGATCGGTGTATTTACCTTTGGATTGTTTACATCAAGTGCTCTTTTTTTTCTATGGAATGCATACATGTCATGTGTTTTTATTCAAGACTTAAGGTGTCAAATCCAAGTTGCACAAACCTTGGAGGTCTGCAAAAAGAAGTAATTAATGATTTGTTGCTGAGCACATTATTTAGATGTTTATTCTGTGTTTTAAAAATGGATAGATGGCGGCGCAAAAAAAACAGCTGGATTTGTTGGCACGTATAGTTCGTTAATTTATTAGCAGTAAACGCATAAAACACGTTAAATAACGTAACAATACACGTTTAAAACATTACGTGATAATTAAGAACAATCAATTGAATAAGTTGATTTTTTTGATTATCAATTATCAAATAAGTGGAACGTTAAAAGAGAGTTTCAACTTAACAAGAAAGATAAATAAAAGCAATACATTATGGAAACTTTTGAAGTGAGATCTAAGTCTTTCACTGTTAAATGGGTAAATCTACCAATTAATTCAGAAGTTAAATGGAGTATCAAACCTTTGAAAAATTCCGTTAATTTGGGAATTTACAAAGTCAATAACGAAAATGGGTCAACAATTTCGATAACTCCACCGACGTCCTCGGAAACGACAAATCAAACTAATTCAAGAGGTAGCTGCTCTCCATTAGAGTTAAGTGTTTTGGAAGTGAATCAAATTTCTAGTAAGGCTTTTAATAATGAGCGTGCTTGTTCAGCTGCATCAGTTGTTAGTCCACCGACAGTAAACTCAGCGAGATCAAGTGACCACGTGCAAAAGTATGTGCCAACTACAGAATCTACGTCATCCGTTTTAAATTCAAATGGTTCTATATTAAGAGCAAAATCTAGATCAGATACTACTAGTAGTGTACTTGGATCAACATTAGATGAAAAGTTAGATAAGAACTTGATTAAAGAGTATTGGATAGGAAGATGTTCAGCAGATGAAATTAAAAGTGGGTCATTTAAAACCGCTAAAGGTGGACAATATGCATTTATTTTTGATAATACCTTTTCAAAAACCAAATCAAAAAAAATTAAATTTTCGTACAATTGTTCAGATGATGTCGGTTTTGATGACTCAAAACAACAAAAGAAAATTCATGAATCAAACAGTGTTAAATTTGATTTACCAACAAGCAATCAACTGAAATTAAATGAAGGAACTAGTAGTATAAATGTTAATGGGGTTCAATTTTTACAAGGCTATCTACTTAAAAAAAAGAGAAAGAAAGCTGGTAAAACCTTTAATAAAAGATTCTTTTCATTAAATTTAAATTACGGTATACTTGATTATTATATTAATGACAATTCAAGAAATATTAGGGGTAATATGTTGATTACACAAAGTGTTATCTCTGCAGACTCATTAAAATTATTACTTAATTTAGATTCGGGAATGGAACAGTGGATTTTGAAAGCATATAACAAAGAAGATTTCAATTTATGGATTCAAGCATTTAATTTAATTAAGAAAAAAAACGCACAAAATTTTGATTCAAATTTTGATATTTTGTCAACTGGAAATGAATCATCATTCAGACATAGTAGAAAATGGAACACAAATCCATTATTTAAAGAAGTTGATGAAAAAATTTTATTAGTTAAAGAATTAACGGATGAAATATTAGAAAATTTTAAACTTGACAATAAAACCGTTCTTTTAAAACATTCCAATTCGTTGACTCCTTCTCGTTCGCCTTCAGTCAATTCAATACGTGATTCTCAGCAAACTCAACAACCGGCACCATTAACTAGGAAGCCATCATTTTTTGCAAAATTGAAGAGAAAGCAAGCTGGATCAAATTCACCAAAATTAAATGAAACTGAAATATTTGAAGCAAGTTCATTTAGAAATGGATCTGAATCACCTAGTATTAAACCAGTAGAAGAATTATCAACTAAAGCAAAGAATGAATTAACAAATCAATTGAATGAAATAAAAAACAATATTGATGAATTAGAAGAGTTATATCATTTATTAAGAATGGATGAAGATTTACAATATTCGAGATCACGATCTGAATCAAGGAAAACATTAACAAGAACAACCACATTAAGTACAAACACATCACTCTATTCCCAAGAATTTTATGATGCCCAAGAGTACATCGACCAAGTTGATAGTGGAGTTGTCATGTTGAATGAAGCCGAAGATAATAAATTATTGGAAACTAATTTAGAGACCCTGTCAATCAATGTTATTACGAATACATCCAGTGAAGAAGATGAAGAAGAAGAGGAAAAAGATCATCATTTAACAGTAACTGAGGAACATTCAAATGTAATTAATGATCTTTCACCTCTACCATTTAATAAACCTTATAAATATAGAGATGATGTTAAACCAGCATCATGTGAACCACCATCAATTATGACAATTTTGCGAAAGGGTATTGGCAAGGATTTAACTAGTTTAACGATGCCATTGACAACTAATGAACCATTATCATTTTTACAAAGATATTGTGAATCGTTTGAATATAGCAAACTGCTTAATGAATCAATAAATATGAATGAATACGATCGACTTTTAAGAGTTAGTGTATTTGCAATTAGCTACCTTTCCTCATATAGAGATAAAGTTAGAAGTTTAAGAAAGGCATTTAATCCATTACTAGGAGAAACTTTTGAATTAGTGAGACCAGAAATGGGCATTCGAGTCATCACAGAAAAGGTTATTCATAAGCCATTTGTCATGGCAACACATGCAGAATCCCATGATTGGATATTAGATCATAATATATTGCCTCAACAAAATTTTTATGGTAAGTCGGCTGATTTGGTTATACTTGGTAAAGTTAAATTGATCATTAATAAAACTAATGAAATATATGAATGGAACCAGCCAAGCACAGCAATGAGAAATATGATTTCATTAACAAGTGATAAATATATTGAGCCTTTTGATTCTATTACAGTTAAATCCAACACTGGCCTAAAATGTATCATCAAATTCATACCTGAAACGAGTAGATTTTCAAGTTCAAGATCAGAAAAAGTTGAATTGAAAATTTATGATGCTGGAAATAAACTAATTGATGTTTCAGCGTCTGGATCATGGACAAAAAAAATTGTTAATAATAAAGGTGAAATTATTTGGTGTGTTGGTGAATTAGTTAAAAATCATGAAAAAAAGTGGGGGTTCACTAAATTTAGTTGTCAGCTGAATAATATTGATCAAGTTCATGAATTATGTTCTCCGACAGATTCAAGAAGACGACCTGATCAAAAGTTATATGAAGATGGCCAAATTGATAAAGCCGAAAGTTTGAAAACTAAACTTGAAGAAGATCAGAGATCAAGAAGGAAGGATATTAATGGTGCTGATGTTACTCATATTCCTAAATTCTTCAAAAATCAGAATGATAGTGATAACCTTGATTGGAAATTCATACAAGGTGAAAAGAGTTACTGGAATCGTAGAGTCAATAATGATTGGGATGATTTGGTTAAATTATGGTAATGAAAACTTGTTAAAAGACAAGGCATTAATTATTGATTTATGATACAAAAGTTTATAGTATAAGATAAAAATATACAACTGTTTTGGAACAGTTTATTCAAAAGAATAATAAAGTAAACGTAGTAATATTGGGAATGCAAAATGGAGGGGGTAAAAAGATATGGGTTAATAAGAATACCAAAATGTTTAGTCAAAATGGTATAATATGCAGTAATAACCAAAAAAAAAAAAAAGAGAAAAGAAGGGTGTGGTTATAAATTGTAAATTTGTTTGAAAAAATACTCATGAACTTGTCAAAAAATGATTAAAGACCAGAAAAATCTAATTTACGTGGCTTGATAGCTTCATCGTCGCTTAAATCTAACTCCTGAGTATCTCCAGTCGTATCATTGACATATTCAACGCGCTTAAGGACACCTAATTTTCTTTTTGGTCTATTCTGATTTTGAAACTTACCTTTAAATGGATTTGTTATATCAAATTTTGTAATACTAACATCAGCTTGATTTTCAACTTCATCAATTGAATCTTCATCTGTTAAATTTAGATCTCTTATCATATTATGATCTTGTTGAAGTCTTGGAGTTCTCAATAAAGATGTCATATCAAACGTTCTTTTTTGTAATGGTGAAACTGGTTCGAATGCAATTGATTTTAGTCCATCCTTCAGGTTTCTTGGTTTAATATCAAGTCCTAATTCATCTTGATCAATCCAGAATTTTTCCTTAGTGGCATGATAAACCATTTCAATTCCATTATTAAACTTTGGATCAAAATTTTGTGATTCATCAACACTTCTTGGGTTCTTAAAAAATGGATTTGGGAAATTTTGTGGTGTTAATATATTATTCAAATCATTTTGAACATCTTCTAAATCATCTGAATCATGACATGTTTCAATATTTAAATTTTTGATATACTCATCGTCCATTATTTGATTTGGCGGAGTTTGTGGAGATCTTGTTATTCTTGTAAGTTTCATTCCCTTTGATTTTATTCCTAATGGAGAATGATGCATTAAATTTTGACTTCCTTCATTTGGATCTTCGTCTTCTTCTATATCACCTTCCGAAGAGTAGTTCATCAATTCACGTTCACGTTGAAGGTCCCAATTGTCTTCTTCTTCCTCTTCTTCCTCTTCTTCTTGTTCTTCAACTTCTAACTGTATTTTAAACGAAGACCTTAAATCCAATAATGTCCTTTTACTACCTTCACCAAGATTCCCATTAACATTAAGACCATTATTTGAAAACCGTCTACCAGTACCAACCGTTGAATGAGAAGCTGGAAACAGAATATGATGGATTCTTTCCGTACTTTTGGTATCACATATCCTTTTCCTTGGGGTTGTTTCAGGAGTACCCAGTAACTGCTTGCTGAGATCATTATCTAGACCTGTAAATATTTCTGAAGATAGTATTCTTTTTTGATGTGTTCTTGCAGTTTGTGGTGTTGGAAATAACCCAACTTCAGTCACATACGGTGTCTTTGGAGTTTCCAGTGTACAACGATGCTGTGGAGGTGGCGTTGATGGAACTTTGTCTGACATATTCAGCGCTTTGATATCTAAAACAAATGAACTAAAGAAGTGGTTATTATAAAATAAGCAAAGGATAAGTGCTGAAATAAATTGTAAATGTTAAGTTTAAAAACCAGCAACCTCTTAAAAATTGCCTATTTCGTTAAATTGGCATTTTGCCCCTAGAACAGAAAAAAAGTTCCAACTTCTTAACAATAATATTTTTTTCTCTTCTAAAGGAGGAAGAAGAAATGGCTGGCTTTTTATACCGCTTTCGGCCGCAGAATGCTCAGCCCAAAATATACAACATGTTTCATGTTGTAGCTTAAAAAAGGGCAACAAATAACGCTCAGCAAGATTTACCATAAGAATAAAAACATGGTGCACGCTAAATTTTAGCCTCTATTATAAGATATACACTTCTAATCCATAGAAAAATAAGCCTGACTAGCGAATATTACCAGTTGGCATGTAAAATATAACAGTAAACTCTCTTTCGCAACTCTTCGGTATCCTTAGGATCTTCTGGAAACATTGGATGTTCCCAATGAACCATTTCAATAAACTCAACATCAAAATCAAACTCTTCCTTTGCTCTAGTAAAGAAACTAAAATCGTTGTCCACCATTTCTTGTTTTGGACGGTGTGGTGACCAAACAACTAAACATTTCCCACCTTGTCTATTTTTACCAGGTCTAACTAACTGCTTAGCAGATTTCAAAAGTTTGCTGTGTTCACTATGATTAAAAACTAAATCAGACATTATAATGAAATCAGCATAGTCGTCATTCAAAGCTTTTTGGATTTCACTTATATCATTACCCCAAATAAAACCTTCCGTTTTGACTAATTTAGAAACTTTATCATTACCACAATGATCAATATTATATGAAATATTATCCAATAAGATTGGATCAGGATAATCGGTTGAAACAACGGCTCTAGCTTTGTTGAAACCACATAAAATAGATGGTAATGAACTTGCAGCACCGAATTCAACAATTGTTTTATTCTCAATTAGTTCACTATGTTGCTCAATATAATTTGCAGTATAGATACCAGCATTCCAGAGTAAATGACCCCAAAGTGGAGATTTTCCAACTAATCTTAGTGATAATTTGTCAACACCTTGTTTAGCTTCTTCAGTTGCAAACTTTCTATCATAGGAAACAAAATGATGATCTGGCAATTTTCCAACGAAATCCTCAGGTTCTTCAAACATATTTCCATCAAAAGAAACTTCATCTTCGTTATCACTTGACATGATGTTTAATTTTATTTAATATAAATCAATAATAGTAGTAAAATAATATAAAATTTTTATAAATGAAAAGTGAAAAAACTTTTTTTTTTCTTCATCTTCTTCACCTTTATGGACAAGTAGTAACCTCCCAATCTGAAGGATCATGTTCCAATGGATGATCCAAGCTGTTCATTTCATCCCTACTTAATTCAAACGATTCTATATCTTTATTAATAGATAATCGGCTTATAGTCTTTGTTTTTGGAATAGGAATGTATCCCTTTTGTAAACTCCATCTAATCAAAACCTGAGCAGGTGAAACTCCTTTAGCTCTGGCAATGCTTACAGCGTCTTTGTCTTCCAATCTATATGAATGTGACAATGGAGCATATGCAATTACTTGTAATCCTACTGATTTTGTGAAATCACAAAGCTCTTGTCTCATACACCATGGAGAAACTTCGATTTCATTAACTACTGGTTTAATCTCCAATTGATCCCAATTTAATAGTTCTCTCAAATGTGTTTCACCGTAATTGGAGACCCCAATTGACTTAACTATACCAGATTTAACAGCCTCTTGCATTGCTTTCCATGTTTGTAATCTCATTTCACGTCCCTCACAAGGTGAGTGGATTAACAATAAATCAATATATCCAATTGATTTAACCTTTTCCAGACATTCTTCAATGGCCTGTTTAGCATTCTCATAACCATTTTGATTATTCCAAAGTTTGGTAATGTAGAACACATCTGATCTGTTGTTTTGCGGACTTTCATCAAGCCATTTAAGAATTCCCTCACCGCATTCACGTTCATTACCATACAATACAGCAGTATCAATACAATGATAACCAACTTTCAATGCATTAAAAACAACATTAGCTGTAGTGGTCTTTGGTATATCCCAAGTACCTAAACCCATAAAGGGCATTTTAACACCATTATTTAACAAAATGTTCATAATCACTTTATTAGAAAACTGCCGATAAGAAAAGAAAAATTGATTAAAACAAAGAAAGAAAAAACGGAAAAAGATTTTATATTCTAATATATATATATAAATATATATATATATGAATGTGTATAATTATATAGAAGAGTAACTTTTCATGAAGAAAAAAACTAAAAATATCAGAATAGTAGTTATGCTAAGTCGTTTTCATTGTCATCGACTTCATCAATGTTTTCCTTGTTGTAGACAAAGAACTGAGTAAATATAATAAAATCTTCAACTAATGTACCTACAGAACCGGCTAGCCAAGAAGCATTTACTAACAAATATCTTGGGCCAGTACAAACAGATAAAATGGAAACGACGTAAGTGATGTTACCAAGACAAGCAAACAAGAAAAATAAAAATGAAATACCTTCACATGATTTTCTTTCATAGTTAAGTAAAATTTGTGGAACTCTTGAACCTAAATATAGAAATGCACATAACCATCCAAAAAACTGTGCTAATGCTTTAAATTCTAATTCTGAATCGAGAGGTGGATGTGAATCTTGTGGTTTTTTACCAAAATACCAACCACCGATACCTGAAATAATAACTAAAACAAACATAAATAAATTGTAAACCCAATCAGGTTCTTTATTTGAAAAAGATGGTTCTGGTGAAGAACCATTAATATCATTAAATTGATAATTCAAATCATTGGATTCTTCTTCATTTGAAAGCGGCTGTTGCAAATGTTGTTGCATTTGTTGTTGGTTATGGTGATCTGGTGAAATTATAGCTTCTAATAGTGGTTCAGATTCGCTATTTAATGGATTAGCAGGTGATAAATGAATTGGGTCAACTGTTAAATTAGTTCCATAATAGTAGCATTGCCAAAACAGAACAATATCAGCTAAAGTATAATATATGGCCAAAACAACCATTGTTGGTAAAACCCCTTGCATAACTGCACCGATAACATTAAATATATCCCCTAATAACCATAAAATAACAAATAACAGAGAAAGTCCATCTGCACTTTGTCTAGTAAAATTTTGATAAATTTGTGGCGCAAAAACGATAATCCAACATGCAATAGAAATAGAGCCTGTAATACCAGAAAGTACTTCAGCAGTAATAACGTTCGGAGGCGGTGGTGGAGCCATCTTTTTTATGATTAATTTATTAATGAAAGAATGGAGAGCTGTCAATTTAATTTTTTTTTCTTCTTTTTTTTTCATTTTGTGGTATTTGATCTTCAGATCTAAAAATTAGTGTAAGTCATCAGCTGAAAAATGGAAAAGGAAGTTGAAAAAAAGCAAGTGACGGTGCCAGAACATATTCCAGGTGCTAAGCTTGTACCTCCAGAAGGTATGACCAAGTCTCAATACAAGAAACAGCTGAAACGTCAACGTTGGGAAGCAGAAAAAGTTGAGTTTAAGAAGAAACGTAAAGAAATTCAAAAGGTCAAAAATATTGAAAGAAAGGCTAAAATTGCTGAATTAAAAGGAAAAGGTGAACTTTATGGACATTTAGTCAAGAGAAGATATCACGATGTTGATAGAAATGAAAATGGTGAGCAAAATAATACAAATTTTGGAATGATTATCGATTGTTCTTACGATGATTATATGTTAGACAAAGAAGTTGTAAGTCTTTCAGGACAAATCACCAGAGCATATTCAACAAATAGAACAAATATTAGTTGCGCACAATTACTCATCAGTGGTATGGATAAAAGATTAGCAGAAAGGTTTGATGATAGAATACCTGATCATAAACTTTGGAAACCGGAATGGATTAATTTCACTTCTGATTCATTAGAAAAATCCTTACAAACTTGGGAATGGAATGAAAGCAATAAAGACAATGACAAGGAAAGTATAAAAGATCTTTCTAATGTAGTTTATTTATCTGCTGATACTGAAGAAACATTGCAAGAATTGAAGCCAAATCAAGTTTATATTATTGGTGGTATTGTTGATAAAGGACGTCATAAAAATCTTTGTAAATCAACAGCTGATAAACTGGGTATTAAGACTGCAAGATTGCCGATAGATGAATTCATTAATATCAGTGGTCGTAGAGTTCTAACCACTGCTCATGTTGTTGAATTACTACTAAAATGGAACGATTATAAAGATTGGAAAAAAGCTTTTGAAACAGTTTTACCACCAAGAAAGATCAAGGATGGTGAGCCAGGTAATGTTAAGGAGGAGAGTGATGAAAAATAATTATATAATCTAATACAGAAATTTAAAAAAAATAACAGGATAATATATAGATGTATAAATACATAGAAATCAATCTTTGGAATTAGAGACTTGCTCTTCATCTTTAATTTGGTCATTTTTCTTATCTAATTGAAACTTTCTTTGAGCCAATTTAACCTTGGTATTATTATAAGTACCTAAGACAAAATAACAAATAGCAAAGAATGATCCCCATAATTCATTAGGAATGAAATATTGTGCTGTAACAGTAAATAAGGGGGTTGTAATCCATGAATTCTTAACGACACTGAAGTAACTTGACTTGAAAACTTTTAAAATCTTTTCACCATTTGATTTCAATTCTTTGATAAACCCATCCTTATCTTTGTTTCTTAAAAGAGATAACAATCTCAGACCATTCAAATTGTTCATACATGCAATCCAACCGACAAATAGAGCCGCAAAAGATGGTGTTAGTACTAAACATGATAATAACAGTTGGATCAGTCTCTTGCTATTAGTCATTGGAGGTTTAATAACCTTTTGAATGAAATCATAACCATAATGATTAAAAGGGGTGTTAACTATTAGAGCAAATAAAGCAAGAAGACCTACTTTGGAAGTCAAATAATGTGGGATCTTCAGTTGCAGTTTTTTCAAAGATATATTATAATGTTGAACTTCTCCTGAAACTGCTGAAGCTATCTGTTCATTTAAGATCGCAAGGACAACCAAGGTCAGTGCCTTTGTTTTTAATGGATTCAACGCCAATTTCAAATTATATTGACTGAAAATCTTGCCGATAATTCTGTTTAAGTTCTTCTTGTCCTGCAAGCCCATCTAAGTCTCTATTTGGGAAAAGTATTTGCCTTTCAAAGATAAATAAAACGCCAAATTTTTAATTTTTTGTGTTTTTCTGAAATTTTATTTTTATAAAAAAACAAAAAAAAGCTGTCAAATTTTAAGTCGTGTCAATAAGAAAAAAAGACGAATTTTGAAAATTTTTTTTTTTTTTTCTACAAAATTTTTTTTTTCACTTTTTCTTTCAAATAAAAGGCTCTTTGGAGATATCTTAAATTAATATACATATATAAGAGACACAATGGGTTTTGCTCCTAGAGGAAGAGGCGGTTCAAGAGGTGGTATGTCTTTTCTTTTTTTTCAAATGATTCTAGACGACTCAGGAGAATAAAACATGAATGATAATGAATCTAAATAATAATAAAATAAATAATAGTTCAAGCAATTGATGAAAAATGTGGTTATATATTTAACAATTTAAATGATGATGGAAAGTTCTTACATTTCTATAAATGATTATCAAATGATTAAATAAATTTCTTTTCTATTTTATCTGCGTTATCGTTCTGACAAAAGTTGTTAAAATATTTACAAAAAACACATCAAAACTCTTATTCTTTTTATTATTATCATTGTGATTCATATTGTTGATAAACTAAAGTACTTTAGATACTTTGGATAGATTTTTTCTATAACAAAATTTACTAACATTTAACTTTTTTTAAAACAGGCCGTGGCGGTTCAAGAGGTGGTTTTGGTGGTGCTTCAAGAGGTGGCTCCAGAGGTGGTTTTGGTGGTGGCAGAGGTGGCTCCAGAGGTGGTTTTGGTGGTGCCCCAAGAGGTGGATCCAGAGGTGGTAGAGGTGGATCTAGAGGTGGCAGAGGTGGTGCTCCAAGAGGTGGTGCCAAGGGTGGTGCCAAGGTCGTTATTGAACCACATAGACATGAAGGTGTTTTCATTGCTAGAGGTAAGGAAGATCTTCTTGTTACTAAGAACGTTGCCCCTGGTGAGTCTGTTTACGGTGAAAAGAGAATTTCTGTTGAAGAACCATCAAAGGACCCAGATACTCCAGCCACTAAGGTTGAATATCGTGTGTGGAATCCTTTCAGATCTAAGTTAGCCGCCGGTATTATGGGTGGTCTTGATCAAATATTCATTAAGCCTGGTGCCAAGGTCCTTTATCTTGGTGCTGCTTCTGGTACCTCCGTTTCTCATGTTTCTGATATTGTTGGTCCAGAAGGTTTAGTTTATGCTGTTGAATTCTCTCACAGACCTGGTCGTGAATTAATCTCTATGGCCAAGAAAAGACCAAATGTTATCCCAATTGTTGAAGATGCTAGACACCCACAAAAGTACAGAATGCTTATTGGTATGGTTGATGCTGTCTTTGCGGATGTTGCTCAACCTGATCAAGCTAGAATTATTGCTCTTAACTCCCATTTGTTCTTAAAGGATAATGGTGGTGTTGTTATTTCTATTAAGGCTAACTGTATTGACTCCACTGTTGATGCCGAAACTGTCTTTGCTAGAGAAGTTCAAAAGATGCGTGAAGAAAGAATCAAACCATTAGAACAATTAACTTTGGAACCATATGAAAGGGACCATTGTATTGTTGTTGGTACTTATAAAAGAGCTGGTTTATAAATTTAGTTCTTGTTGAATCGTGGGAAGAAGGTTAAATAAGGGACCCTATACTTTGTTCATTTAGTTATATATATATAAAACTTCGTCTTTTTTTAGTTAACATTATTATAATAATATCTCTGTTTTTTTATTAAATCATATGAACTTCAAATATTTACACATTATAGCTTACTTCTCTTTCTTTTACCTTTTTTTGAAAATATCACACACTAAATCGTTATAAACAGACTTTGTCTAACTATAATCATGTCCGAAGAGGTTATTAACCTGTCGGATGGCGAGTCAGATATTGAAATTGTTGATTCAAGATCTTTGCAGAGACCAATTTTAATTCCTTCTTCTGATGATGACGATAATGATAATATCACACCCGCCAACGTTAATAATCAAAGTTTAGAACCACGAAGAGATACACACTTGTCAAGATTAAGAAGGCATGATCTTTCTTTGAATGATGTTAATGACCATCATATTGAGGATGATACCGTTGAATTCATTAGTGAACAAGAAATACCTGGAGGTAATGAATTCACTGCAAATGTTTCACCAAGAAGTAACTTCTTCCATTTACACTTGCCAACTGGTAGAATGTTATTATCTAGAATGATGTTCGATGATGGAACACCACCTCCAGGCCCTATAATTCCAAGAACTAGAATATTTCCTCAAAGATCAAGCACTATAACTTCAGCCCAACAAAGGCAAGCAACATTAAGACAAAATAGACTAAGAAGGTTACAAGATGAAGCTAATCAGCGAGCAAGAATGGCTGCTACTTCCTCTTCCGTTAACTCTAATACTTTATTCACTTTAAGTGATGATGAAAGTGTAAATGATGAAGATTACGTTGAAGATGAATTAATAAATGATGATTTACAAATGATTAACTCAAGAGATGCAGAAACGCCATCCATATTTCCAATTGGTTTACAAGGACATGAAATTGATTATAACAGGAGAGAAGGTATCTCACCTATATTTATGTTGCGACAAATGTTTGGAGAAATCACCAATAACATAAATAATACACATTTAGAAAATACATTTAATGATGAAATACCCAATAATATAATGGAAGAAATTAGAAGAAGGGAAGAAAACCTGGAAGATAAAAGATTCAAAAGGAGAATGGCATCAATGGACAAACAAAGGAGGCTGCTTGAAAAGAAAAATGCGATTCCCGCTTCAGATCGAGACAAATATACGAATGTATTAGGTTCATCAGAGGAATTAACAGGATGTGAGCTTTGTGGAGTAGAATTGTTCAAAGGTATTCCCGAAGATGTAAAAAACCCTAATGGAAGATTTAAATCATTAATAAAGGCTAAATTTAGAAGCCCATGGTGTGCAAATGTAAACGAATTATCCGGTATTGATAAGGAGCTTTCCAAAAAAGTGTTTTTCTGCAAATGTGGTCACATGTATTGTGGCAGATGTGTTAAAAATATTAATACGCAGTTAAGCAGAAATGCTGGTGAAAAAAGAAGTTTGATTTTAAACGAAAAGAAATTGTTAAAATCTATGGCTTCAGAAGATGAGTTAAATATCTCAAAATTGCAAGCTAAGTTTTCTAAAAATTACTCACCAACTAAATGTGTTGGTTCAAATTGTTCCACTAATTTCAATAATAAGAAATCACCATTTACTCAATTATTTTCCTGATGAGTTGCAAAGAGTTAAATTCATGCATTTTGTTTATATACCCCTACTCTTTTTACTATCTTAAGATAGTATCATTTTTATAAAACGTTTGATGATTGCATATCTTGATATAATGCTTTATAAGATAAATTAATATAAGTTAAATTTATAACTTAAAAAAAAGCTTAGTTCAAAAAAAATTACCAGATCATCGACATTATCATTATCTTCAGCAAATTAAAATCAGAATGGATTCGAAACTTGTATGTACTCAATGCCTTTAAAGTATATACCAAATAATCAAACATACTAATACCTCATTGCTGACATTAAGTTCAGTTATAAATAGACCCTGGCATTTTCATTGGGAACTATCATAACAGGTTCGTGTAACTCTATTTTAACAAAGTATCAAGACATGCAATGTATTGCCGACTGTGGTAATCCATTAAAAGCCGAGACCTTTGATCAACCAGTTCTTCAAACTTTTCAAATGTTTTTAGGTGAAATGCTTTGTTGGTTACCTATTTTGTACATGAACTTTAAATCAAGAAATGATAACAGAATTAGATTAAATGTTGAGCAACCATTGAATGGTAAACGTGAAATTAAATCCATTAAAGACTCGATTTTATTGGCATTGCCTTCTATTTGTGATTTATTGGCTACAACGTTAATGAATGTTGGTATGCTTTACACTCCTGTTTCAATTTATCAAATGACAAGAGGTTCAATTATTTTGATTGTTGGATTGCTATCTGTGATATTTCTTAAACATCGGATAACCAAATTAGAATGGACATCACTTTCTGTTGTGTCTTTAGGTGTTTTTTTGGTTGGTCTTAGTGGTTATTTAAATGATCAAGGTGGATCTAATGATGAATCTTCCATGGATATTATATTTGGAATGATTTTAATCTTTGTTGGTATTATACTGTCTGCGTCACAATTTGTGATTGAAGAGCATATTTTAACACGTTTAGAAGTAAAACCACTGATTTTGGTAGGGTATGAGGGTATTTATGGTGCCTCTTGTACTTTGATTGCCATGATTTTTGGTCATCTTGCATACGGTAAGGGAGCATTTAATATGGTTGAAGGATTTCATCAAATGTTTTCCAACAACACAATTCTTTTAACTTCCTTAGCAATTATGCTTTCCATTTCTTCTTTCAATTTCTTCGGTATTTCAATCACCTCGAATTTAAATGCCACCGCCAGATCAACCATTGATACTTGTCGTACGTTACTCGTTTGGCTTATATCTATGATTATTGGATGGGAATCGTTTCAATTTCTTCAACTATTTGCTTTTTCTCTTCTTGTTTTAGGCACATTTGCTTTCAATGGCGTTATTCAGCCAGAAAGTTGGGACTTTGTTCCAAATTGGTTGAAGGATTTAGAAACTCATGAGCACAATTGAAGAGACAAAAATTGACTTTTTCAATGTAAAGAAAATTTGTAATTTCATTATCAGGAAACAAAACTCTCTCTCTACTCCTCTTTTTTTAAATTTAATAATCTATTATATAAGATGACTGAACGTCTTTTCAGGTTTCGTTTACCATTTCATTTACCACAACATAAACTTCAACCTTTGGCGATGTCAATGGCGGGGATTTTTTACGCCTTGGGCTTTTGGTTATTAGTTGATGCATCTATATATTCAAAGACAGTGAATGCGTCAAAAGTCCATGTTACATTTATTGACTGGATTCCATTTATCTGTTCGACTTTTGGTACAATTATTGTTAATTCATTAAATAAAGTTCAATTGATTAATTCAGATATGGGGTTTGATACTTCAAGTGGTTTACAGTGGCAAGCGAGAGTTGTTTTATTTATTGGGTTTGCATTATTAGCCGTTGGTTTGAGTGGTAGTATACTAGTTTTAGTGTTAAAATTTATTGTTAAAGGATTCACAGAAATGCCAACTGTTGGTATGGGTTTAGAGAATATATTTGGAAATTTATTCGTTATGACAAGCTGTTGTCTGTTATGGTTTGTTTCAAATATGGAAGAAGATAACTCTTTAGCATTGTGATATTAACACTATGTTTAATTATATGATTATATCAATTACAACATTTTTTACTGGTTTTTTTTTCTAAAAAGATATCTTTTTAATATCTTCGAATTTACATATCTTCTAAAATATTAATTGTAACAACAAATTGATTTCGCAAAATCAAAAATATACAATAAAAAAAAGAGGGTACACATGGAAAAACAAAACGTTATATATCTTCATTACAGAAAGAAGGAGCTGAAATTGAAACAAAAATAATAGTTAGTGTTGTTATTGTCATCATCATCGTCATCGTCATAATTCTATTATTATAATTGTTATTTTTTTTAGTTATTATTATAATTATAGTTATCGTTATCATCGCCAGTATATTATTAATAATCATAAAAAGTATTATTTAAGCTCTTGGCAAAATCAATTCAGCTAGTTGACCAAAAGTTTGCATCTCGTAGTCACTAAAATTAAATAATAAATCATCAACTTTTATTGTAGTATCTAAAGGCCTTGGTGTAACTTCAAATGATAACTTTTTAATATTATCAAAGAATTTATCTGACATAATTTGTTTTGCATTATATCTTGAATGTGGATCATATACTAAAACTTTGATTAATAAATTAAGTGCATCTTCACAAGCATTTGAAAAAACCTTTTGATATCTTGTTTCTAAATCAGATGAATATAATTTGTTTGAATACATTGGACCATTATAATTTGGATTTGATTCAAAAATGAAATCTTCACTTGGGGGACCAAGTAATTTTGAAATTTCTCTTAATTGAAGCATTGGTTCTTGACCTTGAAAAACCGGTTTACCCATATACATCTCACCCATAACACAACCTAAGCCCCAAATATCAATTTTAGTTGAATAAAGACAACAACCAACAATTAATTCAGGTGCTCTGTAGTATCTAGAACAAATATAAGACACAGAAGGTTCATTGGATTCAAGTTTCTTGGCAGAACCAAAATCACAAATTTTTAATAATAAAGTATCTGGATTAATTAAAATATTTGATGGCTTAATATCTCTATGGCAAATATTGAAAGAATGTAAATAATTCATTGCTCTGGCAATTTGGAATGTATAAATTTTAATTTGATCTTCAGGAAGAATTGTTTTTGCTAAATAATATCTCTTAATCTCAGATTGAAGATTGCATGGTAGACATTCCATTGCTAAATGTTGATAAATTCTGTTATTGTCATCTTTGTTTGGATAATTATAAAAATATTTCAAACTAACAATGTTTGGATGGTTTGCTTGCTTCAAAATTTGTAATTCTCTTGATTTATATTCAGTTTGAGCAGGAACCTTTTTAATCGCAAAGGGTCCAAACCAAATATCTTGACTTGAAGGTTGGTTTGGGATGGCATTTTTTAAATTAGCTTGTAAAACAGTACCAAATGCACCTTCTCCTATCTTTGTGACCTCTCTAACCATCATAGGACGGGTAATACCAGACGTGTTGGATGTAACATCCCTAACTAGATACTCTGACATGGCAATGGCTTAAACAATTCTCGATTCACGCTTTCTCTGCTCAAAAGGAGTTGACCTTCCTGCTATTTTATCGATCCATTTGTTTTTTGCGGCTTTTCGAAACTTCATAACGAAAAAAAAAGTTTCCAAACCAAAAAAAAAGTATTTCTTGGGTTCGAACCTTGTACCTCTTTAATTTAATTTGTGGTTATGAGCAATGACTGCGCACATTGAACTAATCTAGTTAAAAAAGATGCTCAAAAATAAAAGTTTCTTACAATTAATTGTTTGTTTAGCACTATAGTTAATTATGAAAAAAAATGGTTAATAGCAGTAAAATATAAGTATTAAAATGGATAATAACAATAAATTTTAAATTTAAAGTTTAAAACAATGAACATATATAAGCTTTATTTAGTTTAAATCGTTTATGAAACATTATAAGGCAAGTGAAAAATAAAATTATATACTTCTCTAGCTAATGAGACAAAAATATTTAAGATAAATAAGATTTTAATTGATTGGAATGCTTTTACAGATCAATATTATAAAAAAACCTAATAATATTCAAGGTTTCAAACTTTACTCCAAATTAGTAACAATTATTTATCGATGCAAAGGTTAATTAATCTACTGTTACTTTCTAGACTTTTCAGTTTCCCTATTACACTTTCTTCTAATATTATTGGTACAATGTCTTGACCGCGTTACTTTTTCTTTAAGCAAAAAAATTCAAATCCCCTCCAAACTATCACTAATAAAATATATAGACATTGATGTCAAGAATACAACAGGTTAAATTTAAACAAATTAAATTATATTCAACAAAAGTTGACCTATATACTGCTAAAGTAGAAAAGGCAAAGTTTGATTGCATTGAACAACTCAAAACTGTTGATTCATCGTCACTTTTGATTTCAAAATTTTATCCAAAATTCATACAGGATTCATTTATTGGTATTAGATCTTTTAATTTGGAATTATCAAAGGTTTCATTTGGTCATCAGCCTGGGGCAACTGATAAATCTAAACAATTTAACAATTTAAAGTTTGGTTTTTGGCAACAGCAAATTGAAAAATTGGATGATTTACAATTGAACAATGCAACTGATAGAATATATAGCATAAACGAACCATCAACTATGTTATTAGCCGATTCTGTATTGAAGGGTCTTCAAATAAATACTGAAATGTTGAAGCAAATGATTTCTAGTCATCAACATTTTTATAATAACAATTCAACTTCCGGTTTCAGATCACTAAATGATATTTGTTCCTTTGGAGAAGGTACAAATTCACAAATGAATTACTTAATGCAATCAATAAATCTTTCACCAGATTTAATTGGTTTTTCAGATTCTGCAATTAATGAATTAGAAAATAATATAGATTCATCAACTTTAAGAAGTAATTTAAGTGATATAAGCGCACATCTAGGACAAGCAACGTCTATATGTTCATTTTTAATTGGTTTAAAATACTTTGCAGAAAAGAAAAATACTTTGATGTTACCATCTGACACACTTCTAAAATATTCATTATCAGAAGAAACAGCAATTAGGTTAGTTTTAGGCACCGAAACTGATCATGAATCTAAAGAACAATTAAAAAATGTCATTTTTGATATGGCCACTCTTGCCAATGATCATATTTTAACAGCTAGAGTTAAGTTAAATCAGGTCAAAGATCAATGGTCAAAGGGTGATTTGCCAGAATCTATTTATTTGCCATTCATGTCTGGTTTACCTTCTATTCTATACTTAGAGCGATTAGAAAAGTGTGATTTTGATATCCTTCATTCTAAATTGCAATCAAAGGAATGGAGGTTGGCTTGGAGAGCTTGGTGGGATCATCGCAAAAGAATTATATAAACCTCAGTAATCATATCTTGTATATAAGATTCAAAATTATAATATTACTTATTAGAGAGACGAAATAGTAGAGAAAAATGTATACATAGGCATATACATAGGCATATACATGAAGTCTAATTAACAGTTTTGTCTGTATATTATGAATTAAAACTTGTTTATACTTGCAATTAAAAGGGAGCAAAGTTAATTTGAAAATATAAAACACATTAGAATGTAAATGATGTTAATGATTTATTTTGAATTCGTGTTACTAATTTTTAACTTATATATTTAATGCATCACATAATGAAAACTAATTAAAAGCTACAGTGATTTTGAGAAGTAATCGAAAAAACTTCAGAGATTATCAAGCTTGAACAATTTGTAGTACTAATTTTATTATTAAACTAGTTACATTCAAGTGTCCAATTAAACTTTAGCAAACTAAAAAAAAATCAGTTATCTTGAACTTTCTTTTCTTTCGTTTGTTACCATAAGGCCCTTAACAAAATTTTTTTTCGTGAAAACATTTTACTTTTGAGCTGGGGTCTTTGATCATCAAAATTAGTTACAACTCTATAGAAATGCCACCTGTGCAACAAGTTCAAGTCCAATACCAACAAGAACAATCTGTTTTTGATAAGATGAAAATGGGGTTTCTTATGGGTGCCACAGTTGGTGCCGTTTCCGGGTTCGTCTTTGGTGGTTACGCCATTCTAACTCAAGGTGCCCCAAATGGTGTTATGAATACACTTGGTAAATACATTGCTGGTTCTGGTTCTTTCTTTGGTATGTTCATGTGTATTGGTTCTGTTATCAGATCTGAAGATGAATTGAACTGGGGTTCTAACCTTGGTCCTGCTGGAAACCTTGCTGAATTGAGAGCTAGAATGATGGCTAAACACCTTGTTACCTTTGAAGAAATGAAAAAGAACATAAAATAAATTCCCTATTTTTATAATTACATAAAAGCCTGTATTTACAATAAATGAAAGAACGATCATTACTTTCAACTCATCATAGAATATACACAAAACATTAGAGCTTTATTACCTATAGAGGATTGAAATAGTATTTTTTTTTCTTTTATTTTGCTCATGAGGGGAAACATGAAACATTAACATGAAACATTGCACCAACAACTTACAAACGGTTTAATATTTGTGTTTATAATTCTTAAGTTTTAGAACAAATAATAATATTATCCTTTCTTTTGTATTTTCTCTGAGTTTTCCTTTTTGATCACCAACACAAAATAAAGGAATACTCTCTATAGTTATGAATGATAATCTAAAAAAATCAGTTGCTGTCAAATCATTAACCAGAAAACTGATAGGTTCAGTTTTTGTCAATGATATTAAAGATGTTTATTCTGCTCTTATATATAAGTTGGAGCTAATAGACGAACCAGCAAAGGGACGGTTTTTACCTTTCTTTTCGAAGAAAAAATTCCCATTTACCTTTACTTTAAAAAGAGCCATTAATGTCATGGAAAACTTATGTGTTGATATTCAACATGGATCAACATTGACAAGAATTTTATATGAAACAAATCCCAAATTTGCATTAGAGTTAATTCAATTATTTTTCTCTGCAAAATTACTTCATTCTCCAGTTGAAAGGACACTTGATAAAATTTCAAATTTGAATACAATTCTTCAACCAACTCCAAAAGGTGTTGCAATTTTACATTGGTATTGCCAAAGAATTGGTATAAATCAAATGAACAATTTCAAATTACCAGAAATACTAAACTCAAAATTCAATTCTATGGAACTGATTACATTTGAAAGAGACTCAAGATCTGATTCTATTATTCACAATGAATATTGGGATAATTTACTATTTAAAAAGATTATGGGCCCAAGTATGAATATATGGTCTGCTGATGCAGATCCTGATCCAATTAAAAACCTTGGAGAATATTTCATTAATGTTAATAAAAGTAGTGAGTCAACAAAGAATATAATCAATCCGAGCTTAATCTTAAAAAGTGAAGATGAATTTTTTAAATATTTAAAGCAGCGTCAACTAGAGTCAGAACAGAATGAATTAAAAAACAAGAATTCATTTGATAATGACCTAACAAAAGCAAACAAAATATCATCTTCTTCATGTACTAATTTGTGTATAAACACAGAACAAAATATTTCACCCTTTTACCATAGATTTTTCACAAATCCTGATTCTGATTCTCATGT
The DNA here is from genome assembly GCA_030579535.1 of Saturnispora saitoi. Lineage (NCBI taxonomy): Eukaryota > Fungi > Ascomycota > Pichiomycetes > Pichiales > Pichiaceae > Saturnispora > Saturnispora saitoi. The sequence continues at coordinate 120,411 of JAKTRF010000011.1, read as the reverse complement.
TCAATATTATATGTCAAATAAAGGACTGAGGTTTTTTAAAACAAAAACTTTGATAAAGGATAACAGCAAAGATAAAATAACAATAAAATTTTGTTTTTCAGGAAAAGCTCTTGTTCAATATTTATTAGATTGTACGGATATTATGTACATTAGAGAAGCAGTTAAAATTGCAAATTATTTTATAAATTATCAATTAATTACTTGCTGTTCTTCAGAAATTGACAAAACTAGTTTTAATCCGACTAGGGAAACACTTTATGTTTTAACTGAAACAGGTTATGATTTACTTAAATGGAAATATAATAAAATTGATTATATGAGAAAAAACTCAATGAGCACTCACTTAAGCTTTGGTAGTCATAGTAAATGTAATGGTGATGAACTTAAAAGAATAGCATCAGAAAATGTTGAAACTTCTACAGACCAAAGGGTTGTAGAAAATGATAGTGAAGATGTGAATAGCTTGTATTCTGCTGAAAGCATTAACAATGATTACAACGGAACCGTTCAAGTTGATTTTACAAAACTAAACAGACGCCTTTCTACTCATAGAGACATTCCATTACCTACCATATTGAAAGATCCTGGATTAAAGTATTTACTACGTCAGTTTATGGTAAGCAATCTTTGCGTTGAAAATTTGAATGCCTATGACGACATTTTAGAATTCCAAAGAAGAATGACAGTTTTAAAAAAGTTATTATCACTTAAGAATAAAGCAAAAGAAAGATACCTCAAAAGAAGCGAAGTTCAAAGAATAATTCAAGAAAAATCAGATACAAAAAAGGTGTTAATAACATTTAGAGCGGCTATAAAGAGATTAAGTGAAAGCTCATTAATAAAAGTCTACAATATTTATGCGATGTATTTATCTGATAATGCGCCCAATGAATTAAACATTGATTCTTCTTTAAGGTTAAATATTGAAAATTTAATCAGTGATGAAGGCAACATTAATTTAATGCAATCATCAACTTCTGGATTTTTCAAAGATAACAATTGGGAGTCAATGAATTATGAGGATATTGTTGAGAATACTCCAAGATGGCTAAAAAACATTGATACTAAAGGAAAAGGTGAAGTTAAAATAAAAGAAAATAAAAAAGAAGCAGAAAAGCAGCAGCTACTTCCTACTTTAAATTTGAAAGATATTAGAAGCAAAAACTTAGATTTAAATTCGCCATCACCAACAGATACTTTACTTGGACCGACTTTGAAATTTCTTGATGATGTCAACGTATATTATGAGCAAATTAAGATTAAAGTTATTAAAATGATGGAAACAGACTCTTTAAATAAGTTTTTAAATTCAGATTTATTGAATGATACTTCTATAGCTTTACAGAAGACGAAAAAAATAAATCTTACAAGTAAGTAATTATAGTGTTAAAAATGGTTTAGTTGATGTACACGTTATAAAAAGTAAGAGACTTAAATTTCTTTTCCATTCTCTATAGATAAGCAGAAAAAGAAATAAGCTTTCCGGTTTTTAATTTATAGATTTATTTTATTTTATTTTTTTATTTTCTTTTATCATTTAATTAATTGGATCAATAGTGGTACCTTTCTTAATTGTAGCCCAACCAATTAATCTGAAATGTTTATCAATACGTCTTGACAAAGCAATTTTTTCATTAACTTCAGTACATGCAGGTGATGTCAAGGTCAATCTAGCCATATCAGCTTTAACAGCAACAACTCTAGCACCAGTAGCAGTTGAACCAATATTAACCATCAAAACATCATCAACTTCAAGGTTTCTAACCTTAACCTTCTTTTGATCGTCCGTTTTAACACCTAATAATCTTCTTAAAAGGAAATAATTGATTTCAATATCAGTGAAAACGGATGGTAAATGACCCTTTGAACCAACAACTTGACCGACTAATCTATCAGCTCTACATAATGTTGGATCCACTTTAGTACCAACACCAATTAAACCACCTGGAACGGCAAATTTTAAATCATTATGTTCAGCAAATAATGAAACAATACTTGAGAAAATTGATTTACATTGAATTTTACCATTATCATCCTTTGTAACAATACCTGGTCTAATTTCAATTTCATCACCAATTTTGAAAACACCAGTTAAAATAGAACCACCAGCAACACCACCTTTCAAGTCAGCAATCTCAGAACCTGGTTTATTAACATCAAATGATCTAATAACAATTAATCTTGGTTCAGCAGTGAAATCTCTTAGTGGAATTGGGATAGACTTAACCATACACATATTAACAGCATCAATGTTGTATTTCAATTGAGCAGAAATTGGAATAATTGGTGCACCATCAGCAATAGTACCCTTAATAAACTTTAAAATTGATTTTTGATGTTCTAAAGCGGCTTCTTGTTTCATTAAATCAACCTTGTTTTGTAGAATAACAACATGTTTCAACTTCATAATTTCAATAGCAGCTAAATGCTCAGAAGTTTGCGGTTGTGGACATGGTTCATTACCAGCAATCAATAGTAATGCAGCATCCATAACGGCAGCACCTGATAACATAGTACTCATAAGAATATCGTGACCTGGACAATCAACGAAAGAAACATGTCTGATCAAATTATATCTACCTTCACAACCTTCTCTTTCACACTTAGGATGGATTTCTCTATCAGATTTAAAAGAACGGTAGCAATCAGGTTCAGGACATTCTGGATTATCACATTTATAAATTTTGGCGTTTGCATAACCTAATTTAATAGTAATATTTCTTTCTAATTCATTTTTAAATCTAACGGTTTGAACACCAGAGATAGCTCTAACAACAGTGGATTTACCATGGGCAACATGTCCAATGGTACCAATATTAATAGTAGCTTGTCTGTTAATAATTTCTGGTGAAATTGGTGTTAACTTGGTAACATCAGGATTGAGAGGCTGCTCTGGTAATCCACCACCTTCTTCAAATTCTCTTTGCCTTTTAAGTTCTTCATTTTCACCTTGTTCATCATCAAGACCTGCAAAACTAACCTTCTTTGAGGACTTGTCTTCAACTAATTCTTCTTCAACATCACTACCATAAATTGGCTCTTCTTCAACAATATCATCACCTCCAATGACAATATCTGGAACCGCGTCTTGGATTTCTGCTGGCATCCTATTATTCCTTTTATGTGGTTGGTGTTTATTGATTATACATTTTAACAAAATGGCAAAAATTTTTCAACCTCTTTTTTTGTCACAATATGAAATCAATCAAAGGGGGTTACCCGGCCAATACTTTACTAATTTACACAAACCTAAAACCAAATACTAATTAAAAACCTGAATGGAACCCAAAGTCATTAATAACAGCATCTAAATCCTTAAACAAACCTTCCGAGTCAAAATCATTGTTCATTTCCCATGAATCAACTGCAATTGGAGGAGATTCAAGTGTTCCATTTTTATCCTCATTTTCTCTCAAAGTTTCAACTGTGCTTGTTTGATGGATGGCTAATGGCGACTTACCTATCTTAGAACCATTGCCTTTAATACCGTTATTAATTCTTTTTTCTACAGTAGATGGTGATCTCATTATATTTCCATTAACATGTGGTGATGTAGATTTAGAGCTTGGACTAGATCCAGTTGGTGAAACAGATAAGGCAATTGGTTGTGGATCTAATGGAATAGTGGATATAATCTTTCTAGCAGCATACTCTGGTTGATAATTATTTCTTTTTTTAGAAATTGTACTACCTGACCTGCTACAATTCTCACTAGCGTTATTATTACCATTACTATCATTTTGTTCATTTTTATCGATATTTTGAGTTTGTTCCCCATCACTATTATGAACAGCATTAACATCATCGTCATAATCAACACCAACTGCATTATAGTCATCAGATTCTTCCTCATCTGCATCTTTTGGCCTTAATTGAACCATTCCACATTTCTTTCTTAAAATAATCAAAGAATCAAAAAACACACTAACTGCCATTCTTGAAGTAACTTTGACCTTTGGCCATTCTGAGTTTTCTTTATCCATGGCCTTAAACACCGCCCATGTAGATTTCATAATGCCACTTGATCTATACGCGATATCATGTTTAATAATTGAGGCTCTTGCAGTCATCCTCATAGCACTTTCGTACTGTTCTTTACCTGCTCCTATATCAAGAAACTCCTTATAAGGGGAATGTATTAGTCGTGCAATAATAACAGAGGTTTGCCAAACCATTAAATTGTAAACACTTGGTAAATTACCAATAAAATTTGGATCTCTTTTATTAGCACTACGACAATGTGCCAAATATGAAATTGATGCGTTGTATACCTTAACAATCCCTCTTCTTAATTCAAACTTGGCAATTCTAATTGTATCTAAAAAGTGATAAGAAAACAAATGAACTCTTGCTGCCAAAAGAACTAGTTTCCTGAAGTCATCCATATGGTATAATCTATCTGAGCAAAGTCTCATCTCCACTTGATCTAGCTCGTTAGACAAAAGCTGAATCAAAGGCAACTTCTCAGATGCGTCTGCCAATAAAGATGAATCAAATATGTTGTTGTTTAGCGTTCTAGCAACTTGATCTTCAAATAATTGAATCTCTAGCATTTGCCTCAATTGATAAGGAATATCAAATCCACTTTCTTCTCTACAAATCATTAGTAATGATGCATGTGATTGTACAAACCCTGGAAATCCAAACGCTGTTGCAATTGTTTGCGAAACGACATTACATGCAATCCATGTTCTAATTTGTTCTTTTAAAAGATTTCTATTGGTCGATTCCAAGCCATCAGATGTATGTCCTGGAGAATGAAGTCCCATCCTAATTGCTTGATAAAATGCAATACCAATTGTATTCCAACTTGAATCTGCACTAAGAGAGGAAATCAATGGTGGCCAAAAAGTGTATAATAAGAATGCTTGAACTGAATATACGCTAGATACATTCAAAATAGGTTCTTCAACTTCAGTTGGCGCGTATCTGGTTATTGGTGAAATGGTGATTTCTGCTAAAACTGTTTTAAGAGTAGCAGAGATTTTAAAATACAATGATTGTTGATCTTCTTTTGTGATACATGGATCAAATGAATGGTGACGTCTCACTGAAATAAACATTATTGTCCAAAATAGTACAGGTGATGATCTATAGATACGCTCGATACCCTTTGATATATCAACAACAGGAAAAAATGGATGGTAATATAAGACAAAGATTTTAAATAAAGCAATAACTTGTTCTTTCGATAAACTAACTTCTCCAAGAACCTTTCCCTGACATTCCAGCATCTTCAAAGTAATTGTTGGCTTTGGTATTGGCTCGGGTGGGTAGAATTGATTTTCTGAATTTCTATACACAGAAGGAGCATTTATGTGACCAACATTTGAAGAAGTTGATTGAGGTGCTGTTTGGGTTTGAGGTTGCTGTGCCAAAAAAGTTTGAGGAACATATTCATTAGAACTACTGGTAGCACCAGCTGCATTGATCAGACTACTCATAGCAGAATGATTTGATGGAAAAAATGAGTCGTTTCTAACGATACCTGAAGCAGACGTTGGTATTTTTAGTAGTTGTTCGTTTTGAGTTGTTGTTGAAGATTGATTCAGTATTCCTGGAGGTGTAACAGGCCTCGAATTGCTCGTAAAAAAGGACATTGCATTTGATGCATTTGTATTGCCTGATGCTTTAACACCAACACTGCTTGGAATAATAATATTTGGATTTGGAAGTGAAGGTGTATTTGGGGTTTTCATATTATATCCAAAACTAGGATTTTTGTTCACATTTGTAATAGGAGGCAGAAAAGATGCAGTGTTTGGTGACCCGAGGTTATATAACATATGATCATGGTCATTTGTGTTATTTTGTTGCACATCACCACTCATTTTGAACTTGATAGTCTCATATTCCTTTACCATTTGAGCCATTTTAGCTCTTTTAAAAGTTCTCTTGAAATCAGAGATCAATTTACAAGGTACCTTTCTCTTTTGACATCGTGAACATGGATTCGGGGCATGCAAATGTGCATCACATTTTGCCTTTTGTTGGCGGCATTCCGTACATGCAATTTTTTTGAACCTTCTGCCATCTTTTGACTCCGATCTTTCTCCATCTGATTGATTCGAGTCCGAAATTGATGTCATCCCCATCGCTGGGACGGGCGATATATCAGAAGACGACATTTCGTTTCTTTATATACTTTGTTACAAGAAAAATAAAACCATTTTTTTGTAACATATGCTTAAGCAAGAAAAAACCGTTTAACTTTTTTTCCTTTCTCTTTGTTAAACCTTAATTTTCAAAAAATCTGTCTTTTTATTGTAAGGAATATTATGGCAACACATGTTATACGCTCTATTATGTCATCTTCAAATGACATAAGGCTTTTATGGGCTTCTGTATTTATTAGAATGTTGTCATTTGGCCTCACAAATCAAATTTTGACACTTTATTTGAAGGAATTAGGAATTTCTGAATCAAGAATTGGTATATTTATGTCATTAACAATGATTGGGGATTCCGTTTTATCATATATTTTAACATGGAACGCACATCGCATAGGAAACAGAATGATAATGATATGGGGTGCTATTTTAATGATCATTGCATCTGTAGTCTTTGCATCAGGAACGACTAATTTTATTTATTTATTAGTTGCTGCAATATTTGGTGTTATTTCACCTTCTGGTAGTGATACAGGACCCTTTAAAACAATTGAAGAAACTGTACTGGCGCATCTAACTCCGCCAAATCATAGACCTGAAATTTATGCGATTCATTGGGTGCTTGGTTCATTGGGTTCTGCATTAGGATCATTATTAGCCGGTGTGTTGGTTCATTATCAGACTAACTATGGTTTAACCTATAAAGAAGCATATCAGTATGGATTTGCCGTGGTTACATTAGTTGCGACGTTAAAGCTAGTTTCGATTTTGTTCCTATCATATAAAACAGAATCAAGTTATATACCAAGATATCAAAGAATAAACAACCCAGAATCAAGTTATGGATCTGTTCAATCCGAATCAATAAGACCATCAAAATCAAGATCTTCGTTAAATGTTCAAGCAACCGTCGAACATCAAACATTAACTGGATTATCACCAGAAACACAAACAATTTTATTTCAATTACTCGTACCTTTTATGTTAGACTCATTTGGCTATGGATTTATGCCAAGTGCTTGGGTTGTTTATTATTTTAAATATAATCTTCACGCAAGTTCAATTATTCTTGGTTTGATTTTTAGTTGTTCTGATTTATTTATGTCAATCTCTGCTTTACCATCTGCCTGGTTTGCTAAAAGAGTTGGTCCAATTAAGGCCTCAATTTTTACTCAAATACCATGTGCATTATTTTTTGCTCTTATACCATTGTTAGGATTTAATGTTTCATCTGCATCAATTATTTATTTAGCTAACCAAATTTTAACTGCATTTGATGTTGTTCCAAGACAAATAATCTTAACTTCAATAGTTAAATCCAATGAGCTGCCAAGGGTAATGGGGACGGTAAATATTGGTAAACAAATTGCAAGATCAATATCTCCTTATTTTACAGGTCTTTTTGCTGAATGGGGTTACCTTTGGGTTTGTTTTATTATTAATGCATTCTTTTTAGCATTGGCAAATTGTATTTTAGCCTATAGATTTAGAGGTTTGGATGCAAGAATTAGGCAAAGTGAAGAGATTAATCATGAAATTGTTTAATAATAACTGCAGTATATATTTTTATATATGAACTTTGAATAAACTATACTAAAAAAAAATAACGAACTAATTTTCCCAATTCTTTTCTTTCTTAGGATTAAAACTCATTAGAATTCTTGTTCAATGGCAACAATACGACCAACATTTAATTTGTTTACGTTAGTTTTAACATTACCTACGAATAAAGAACTGAGATCAGCACAACTTTGCTCTCTTGTGATTGCTCTACTCTGAGCTGTCGTTTGTCTTCCAGATCTAATATTAATTTGATCAACATCAAAATAATCATAACCACCAAGGATAAAACCGTCACCCTTAACAGATTTTGGACTTGCAGTGGTGTTCAAAATAGGTTTCAAGTTGGAGTTATTAGATTGAATCATTGCCATTGGAATAGAATTAATATAAGTTTGTAATTCATCGGATCTTTGGTCTAATTTCGGTGAACTTAGCACTTGTTTCCAAATTCTCTTCATTTCATTGAAAACATGCTCCAAGGTATCTAAAAACCTACCAGTTTGTCTCCATTGCGAGGAAGCAACAAATGTAATTGAATCATCTTTTATGATGTATCCAATACCATAACCAGTGGGCAAAGAAGGTGTAATTCCAAAGAAATCTAAGGCGGGGTTACCACAGTTAGCAACAAGAAGCTCAGGCTTGTAAATTAAATCCATCAATGGATCAAAAATTAGAGGCGGAATTGATTTTGTTTGTGGCAAATCTGGATTTAGAGTATAAAGCTCATGTCTTTGAATAAATGCTGATCTTAACGCTGATAAATGTCTTTCAAAACCGTTACCATCTGCTGCATTTTTAACATTTTCTTTATGATTTTGAACAGCATCATAGAATGTTTGCCATTTCTCTTGGTCTGATATTTGTGAAATAAACTTTTGACAAATACTTAATGTTTGGTTATTTTGAACACAAATTGGCTCCGTCCTAGCATCTCTGAATCGACGCGTTGATATTGGTTCGAATGTAGAAGGTGTCTTACCATATAGAGCATAATATGTAATTTGAACACAAATTTGAACAAATGAATCGACCGGTAAATTCATTTTATCTTTAACATAAGCCTTACCAAAATTTGGAATCTTTTTACAGATATATTCATGTTGTAAAATTAAGTCAGCCAATCTTGATTCAGCCAAATGTAAACCATTGATAACATCATTTTTTAGATTGAAATTAATAGGGGAAAACGTAGGTTTCTCAATGTCACTATTTATTGGTATGGTGTTAATATCAGTCCAAAGAGTATAATTTTTACCACCAATCATTCTAGCCAATCTTAAGACAGAATCGGTATATATGTCACTAATATATCTTAATGCTGCTGTACCATCAATAATGGAAGCTGGATAAATACAAGCGGCAACAGAGTTTTTAGTAATAATAAGATTCAACTTATCATAGTACCTATTAGTACAGGTACCAACTTGAATACCATTTAAATCGATTTTGGAAGTACCATGAGCAATGAATTGAATTTTTTCCAGGTCAGATTGTGGAGTTTCATGGTCAAGACAAACAACAAATAATGCTGAATCGATAGTTTCCATTGATTCCGAATTAGTAGATTCTAATCTTAATCTAGCCAGCTTCCAATTGGCTTTTGATTCAGTAGTAAAAACTCCGATACAAGGAGCCCGTCTAAAACTATCTTGAATAATATCTTTCATAATGGCTTTCAATTCATGCTTCGTAAACCAAATTTCATCATCTGGGGATAAGACTGTTAATGAATAAAAGAGTCCCCTAGACATTATTACAATATGTTTCGAGTCTTGTGTTGACTTCACATTGACACCATTATCATATGGAATAACAGTTGTTGCAAATAAATTATCATAACCTGACATTGTAAAAGCTTCATTGGTTCTAAGATTAACATCTGGTTTTAATTTCCCTTGTTTTAATGCTAATAAGAACCTAAGTGAAGATATTGTTAACACAGCCGCCCGAAACTCTTGAGTTGGTGCATAATTCTTTAATGGATCATCTTCCAAGATAAAAAATGGATTTCTAGGAAGTGTACCACCCCTTAAATCACCATATACGTTACCTGTCGTTTGTGAAATGCCCTGAGCATTTAAATAATTGGCATTTGATTCCGAAGCACGCTTTAGATGACTTTGAAGAGCTTGAATGCTAATTGAGGAAGTAAACTTGGATGCTTGCGCTTTTAAATGATTATATTCATCGGCATTGACCAGAGGTTGAAGTGCTTTCAATGTTTGATTAGCTGTTGATTGCAAGGATGGTAAGGGAAGATTAGGTAATTGATCTTCGTGTTGTAAAGTGTGCATTAGGTTTAAGGTTAATTTGGTATATAAAATATGGTTAAAAGATAAAGCAAAAGAATGCAATTAAGCATGTTTTATAATAAACCCTTTTATGTTACTGATAGATGTAATCAAATACAATGACCTTGGGCTCGGAGTTTCGGATGCGGAGAAGACATGAAAAAATGATTATAGCACCCGTGCACCGCGACTATTGGCAAGTGGTAAACTAATTACATTTTTAATCCCTGCACCATGACACAAAGCATGTAGTGGTAATTTTATTTTAATCTGGAACCGGGTAACCCCTCAGAAACCTTTGCCTTCCTCTTTGGGCGCTACAAGAAATTTCTGAGATTGCCCAGTCAATTTCCTGTTTGGGTGGCGTGTGACTGTTTTTTGGGTCTCACGCACTGGCACCTCTCACTCCCATGGCATATATTAAAAAAAATTTCAACACAATTAACACCATTTTTCACTATGACTTGAAATATAGTGTCTATAAACCATGTCTGACGTTGAAGAATCAGTTGAGATCGTTCAAGAACCAGTTGTTCAATTTGTTGAATTAGCTACCCCAATTCCAAAGGAAATCCAACAAGGTGCTCAAGAAATCAAGCTTTTCAACAAGTGGTCTTTTGAAGACGTTGTTGTCAAGGATATTTCCCTTGCTGATTACGTTCAAGTTAAGCAACCAGTTTTTGTTGCTCACACCGCTGGTAGATATGCCGTCAAGAGATTCAGAAAGGCTCAATGTCCTATTGTCGAAAGATTGACTAACTCTCTTATGATGAACGGTAGAAACAACGGTAAGAAGTTAAAGGCTGTTAGAATCATCAAGCACGCTTTGGAAATCATTAACGTTTTGACTGACCAAAACCCATTGCAAGTTGTTGTTGACGCTATTGTTAACACTGGTGCTAGAGAAGACACTACCAGAATTGGTTCCGCTGGTGCTGTTAGAAGACAAGCTGTTGATGTTTCTCCATTGAGAAGAGTCAACCAAGCTATTGCTCTTTTGACCATTGGTGCTAGAGAAGCTGCTTTCAGAAACATCAAGACCATTGCTGAATGTCTTGCTGAAGAACTTGTCAACGCTGCTAAGGGTTCCTCTACTTCTTACGCTATCAAGAAGAAGGACGAATTAGAAAGAGTTGCCAAGTCTAACCGTTAAGAGTATTTTATATATAATCTTAAAAAGTCACATAATCAATTTAAATCTTTTCTGAATAAACATAAATCTTGCATATACACTATCTTATTTATTACTCTTTACAAAATTGAAACTGTTGTATACGTTTCATTTTCCTTTTTTTTTCAAATGTGAAAAGTTAAACATTTTTTTTCTTTTTCACTGGTTACGTAATAACCGTTATTTTGATTTGAAACTATTTATAATATGCTCAGTCAATCTATTGATTTTGCTCATACCTTTTTTTTTTTCAAAACTAAAAACACAAAGACAACTAAAAAAATTTAAAAATTAGTTGTAAATATTTGTCTATTAATGGATTGATAACTAATAATGTTACTATTTCTTTAACTTTCATTGGCTTACATGTTTTATTCACCAAATTCGATATCTTTAATTAAACTAAATCTAAATCATATGCAATGATTAAAACGTAATATACAATCTAACATCAAATCTTAAAAAAATACAAACTAAAAAGCAACATACAATAATTTAACAAATATCATGGAGAGAAAGTAAGAACAACAAAAACAAAAACAATAAACAAAAACATAATATGTAATATTAGTATCTAATGATATTTCTCAACAACATCCAAGGCACTATTGAAGGAATCTTCTGGACTAATTTTCACCCTTTTAGATTTTAAAATACCATCAACAAAAATCAGGTGTGATCTGATAACACCGTTTGGTGACTTCTTAATTCCAAACAAATCAATCAACTTTTTTTCTCCGTCACTAATTAAGTCATATGGTAATTCTTGTTTTAATTTGAAATTAGCTTGAGCTTTTGGTGGATCTCCACTTAATCCATACACAATAGCACCAAAATCTCCATTCAACTTTTGGTACAAATCTCTAAATCCTTGTGCTTGCCTAGTACAACCAGGAGTCGAGGCCTTTGGATATGCAAAAATAATAACAATGTGGTTTTCACTAATTACTTTTGACAACTCAATTGATTCGGCGTCCTGGTTAACAACTACAATATCACTTGGGAAGGAGTCACCTTCTTCTAATTCGTCAATTTCAATTACTACTGGTTTTTCTGTTGCTTTCATTGCCTTTTTGGATTGAGCAACTGCTGGCTTAGCAACTTTGGTGCTTTTAACATTCTTAGCAGGCTTAATAACCTTGTTAGCTTTAACAGACTTGGAAACTTTTGAGTTTTTTGAAGGATTAATGACCTTGGCTGGTTTAATCAATTTATCTGATTTGGCTGACTTGGTAGCCTTGGCTGGCTTGGTTATTTTAGGCTTTGCTGTCTCTTTTAATGTTTTTTTTGTGCCATTGGTCTTTTTCTTTGGAACATCATTTTCAATTTCGGAGATAATTTCAACTTCTGCTTCTCTGTTTGCTACTCTTTGAGAACGTCTTTGAACTTGACTCATTTTTTTAGATTTGTTGTTGATAACAGGAGTTGGACAAAATCAAGTGTGAAAAAAAGAAAATTTCAAATTGTAAACAATTAGCAAACTTTAGTTTTTCACTAACATACATTTAATCAATCATTGATTGATTTTTTTTATTGTACACATAAACGTGAAATGAAATATGGGGTATACCTACTGCTTCTTTCAAGTGTATTAGCTAATGGATTTCAAAGATACACATATGAATCACCATATTCTGATTCTCAATTATTTGACTCCTCCTTTACTATGGATCATCTAGAGAAACTTAAATATGAAACACGAAATCTATTTTACTACGCATGGGAAAAGTACATGGATAATGGTTTTCCTTACGATGAAGTTTGTCCGTTCTCTTGTGAGCCTCTTAAAAGAGATCGTGACCCTTTAAATACAGTTAGAAATGATATAGTTGGTAACTTTTCAGCTCAATTGTTTGATGCGATGGACACTTTTATTATAATAAACGATAAAGAGGGATTTCATAAATGTATTAGAATAATTAAGGACAGATATCAGGATTTTGCCATAGATTCGATTGTTCAAGTTTTTGAAACCAACATTAGGATTTTAGGAGGTTTGATCACTGCTCATTTGTTTGCAATTGATGAACGGAAAGGGTTCCAAATGAAGGATTATGATGGTCATTTATTAAAGTTAGCTTATGATTTAGGCAAAAGATTAATTGTGACCTTTACTCATGATGATGATGATTACTTCGAAGATCCAACCTTGAAGCATTTAACGTACAATTATCCAAGAACTAATTTACAAAAAGGCCCTAGAGTGGTTCCTAATAGTCTTCAAAATGATCAATGTATATCAGGAATGACCTCCCTAATTGTAGAGTTTTCAATGCTTTCTAGATTAACCAATGATACTATATTCGAAGACATTTCAAAGAAATCTGTTATGGATTTTTGGCTCCTAAGAACTAAACTCGATTTATTACCAATGTCTTTTAACACAAGAATAAGAAAATTTGCAAATCAAATTTCTGGAGTTGGTGCATCCATTGACTCTTTTTATGAATACGCTTTAAAATATTCCATTTTATTCAATGATAATGATTTATTTGAAATTTGGAGAGATTCTTATAAGTCTCTTTTAACACACTCGCAAAATCAACTGGGAATATTTATGAATATTAATACACAAAGTGCTATGTTATCAACTGAATGGATTGACTCACTTGCGGCTTTCTTCCCTGGTTTACAAGTATTAGGAGGTGATGTGTCCAACGCTATTAAGTTTCATTTAACTTATCTTAACTTATGGAATCATTATGGTGCATTACCAGAAAGGTGGAATTTCGATAACTTCAGATCAATGGGGCTTTTTGAGTATCTACAAAGACCGTATATAAATGGTGATGTAATTTATAATGTTGATTTAGAAACAACAAATGAGATATTATTAAGAAATTCGATTGGACTAGAGTGGTATCCACTTAGACCAGAACTCATTGAAAGCTCATATCATCTATTTCAAGCTACTAAAGATCCAATATTTCTAAGACTTGGTGAAGATATGGTTAGAAGACTAAGAACTGAGTTTCTTGCACCATGCGGTTTTGCCGGTGTCGATGATATAAAACTTAATACTAGGCAAAATAGAATGGAAACATTTACCTTGAGTGAAACATTGAAATATTTATATTTATTATTTGATAATAGTGAACATTCAAAAATATTTCAAAATGGAAATACCGTATTTACCACAGAAGCTCATCCCGTTTGGTGGGATAAAAAGCTTTTCGAATATGAAAAAATTTCCAAGGAGGATTTATGCCAAATGAATTTATTCAATGAAAGTCAAACAGTCCAGCCTTCATTGTTGCAAAGGTTAATGCTTCAGAAAACTTTTAACTTGAACAAAGAGTTTAATGAACTAAAAAAGAAATTTTATGAAAATAAACATGGAACAAGATATATAGATCGAATGGTTCGAGGATCTGAACTTATATTTGGTTCAGAAAACTATGAATTTGGCAAGCCAGTTAATGTTGGTAAGTCATTACATGAAGAGCTTCAATTAAAACTGCGTTCACAACCTGAAAAATTTAACAAATTAATTCGTTCTAAATATAACACCACACTTGATTATGACTATTTACATTTGGATATATGCAAAAGATATGATATACCTAGTTTTCCCCAATCAAATATTCTTGCTTTAAGTGAAATGTATTTGCTTGGAAGAGATTTTCCCATGACATTAAGAACTCCTGTTTATAGAGAAAAGGTGGAACCATTAGAGATATTTTCTTTGTTTTATGACAAATATTGTCCTAAGGGAGCAGCATGTCCAGTTCAACCATCTAGTCAATTATGGGATGCCTTGATATTGAGCGAAGATAATTATAATACAGCAACGATTTATGAAATCAAAACAGACGGCAATAATAACAAGAATGATCCAACTTCGCCTCTAAAAGGCGATTTATTTATTCCATTAATGGAAGGATTGAAGGTTAAGTTTGAAGAATTAACTAGTGGTGTTGTTGACTCATATGGTGAATTTTGTCATTTCGACACAGATGAAACGTACCTGAGGCTAATCAGAGTCAACGGCATACAAATCAAGAAAGAGCAGCGAGTTTATGTTTCTTCAGAAGATCCCCATTTAAAATATAGTGATAGCATGATTGTAAAAGGCACACGTCTTTTTATTCAAGGTATGAGTGTTTACAATGTTGTTGTTATCTAATCTGAATAGATGTATATACTGAGCAACTTCATACTTTTTTTTCTTTTTTTTTTCCAGATATTTTTTCTCACTGCGCGGAAATTTTCAATTTTTTTTCTTTTTTTTTTGGACATTGGGGAAGCACACATCTTTTCTTATTGATTGGCCATTAAGGACGTGCATTACTAGTTGATACAGGTTTGGTAATTATCGTTCATTTCAGAAATACAATTGAATAAAAAATATATTTAATAACAGCAAAAGAATAATCATTTGTGAACTATTTCAGTATCTTTTATTTTAAAATACGTTTTTAATCATTGCATATAGATTAAGAAAAAAAGGTGGATTATTAAACATCAAATTCTGTTTATAAGGATATCAAAATTATACATAAAAAAAGAAAACTAATAGTGACTATATTTAATTAGCACCTTCAATCTTTGACTTTAACTATCTTTCACTTCAAATAAAATGTCTGAATTTGCAAAAACAATATTTGGATTTGGAAAGCAAAAGCCTGTTCAATCTGAAAATATTAATCCGCTTCATAATGAAGATGGTGGTCCATTAGAGAAGGTCACCTCAACTTCAGGGTTTCCATCTAATATGTTACCATTAGCTTCAACACCAACAATCAGTGTTAACCAAAATTCCTACGCTGTTGGTACCACAATCAAAGACCCCAATGCTTTAAATAAATCGATAAATCAATTTGATCAACAACAAAGCAGTCATTTAACTGCACAACTAAGTTCTAATTCAACCAATGTACCAACTGACATCAAAACACCCCCAAAGTCAGCCAACGGTTCTTTTCAAACGAAAGGAATGGGGTATTCTATTACTAACGCCATGCCGACAGGGGAATCTGATACCGCGGTTCCTAGAGGCAAACTAAGACTGACTATTATTGAAGCACAGAATCTTGCTATCAACTCAACCTATGCACAACCCTATGTTGTTTGTACTTTTGAATCATCAGAAGTTGTCACTCATACTCCAGAAAGTGTCGGAAGAAGAAGTGTTAACCATGGGAGAAACAATTTTAGAAATAATGCGTCTATTAAAACTTCAACAACTAATGCAAACCCAGCAAACCCAATTTGGCAACACACTTCCATCTTTGATGTTATTGGCGCCAAATCTGCTTTACAAATAGCTGTTTATGATACTGTTCAGAACGACACATTTCTTGGTCAAATCCAGATGTCACCAATGACAATTGAAGATTCTACATCTGATAGATGGTTTGATCTTCTACCGAGATTACCTAATGAGCCTGTCACTGGTAGAATTAGAATTAAATTTGAATACACTAGCATCAATAAGAGGCATTACGGTCCAGAAGACTTTGAAATTTTGAGACTTCTAGGTAAAGGTACGTTCGGTCAGGTCTTTCAAGTTAAAAAGAAGGATACCAAGAGAATCTATGCAATGAAAGTCTTATCAAAGAAGGTTATCGTTAAAAAAAAGGAAATTGCACATACTATAGGTGAAAGAAATATTATGGTTAGAACTGCGACTACTGAATCACCTTTTATCGTGGGACTAAAATTTTCATTCCAAACACCAACTGATCTTTATTTAGTCACTGACTTTATGAGCGGTGGTGAACTTTTTTGGCATTTGCAAAAAGAAGGTAGATTTAGTGAAGAACGTGCAAAATTTTATATTGCTGAATTAGTTTTAGCTTTGGAGCATTTGCATGATAATGATATTGTTTACAGGGATTTGAAACCTGAAAATATTTTACTAGATGCAAATGGCCATATTGCTCTTTGTGATTTTGGTCTTTCAAAGGCAAATCTATCTGGCAATGGTACAACCAATACTTTTTGTGGTACCACTGAATATTTAGCACCTGAAGTGTTACTTGACGAATCAGGATATACTAAGATGGTTGATTTCTGGTCGTTAGGTGTTTTAATTTTTGAAATGTGTTGTGGTTGGTCTCCTTTTTACGCCGATAACACCCAGCAAATGTATAAGAATATTGCTTTTGGTAAAGTTAGATTTCCTAAGGAAGTCCTGTCTGCCGAAGGTAGATCATTTGTCAAGGGATTATTAAATAGAAATCCGAAACATAGATTAGGTGCATTAAATGATGCTCGTGAATTGAGAGCACATGATTTTTTTAGAGATATCAATTGGGAGAATTTAAAGCAAAAAAGGATTCCACCTCCGTTTGTTCCACACATTGCCAATGAGCTTGACACTTCGAATTTTGATCCTGAATTTACGAATGCTTCTACTTCTGCTATTAATAGACAACTTATGATGGGCACTACACCACTTTCACAAGCTGTACAAGAGAACTTTAAGGGATTCACATATGTTGATGAATCTACCATGTTTGATCATTTTGGTAATGGAAATGGACTCCCACTAGGTGCTAGAAGAGGATCATATAAACCACAATATGGCTCATTTATTCCAGGAAACCCAAATTTACCGCCAGATGAAGAAGTTGTCGATGAGCAAAGTGAAATCGAGGAAGAAGACGAAGAAGGAGACATGGACGTAGATGAAGAATTTGTAAATGGTCAATTTGATCTTTAATATATTTTTCAATTCTTTTGATTTTGCATCCATTTGTTTAATTTCATTTCCTTCCATATGTTCATTACATTGTCGCCGTTCTTTTGCCTTTGTTAAAGCGCAGAAGTTTATACATTTACAATTCATTTAGCTTTTTCTTTCTGTGTTTCTCATTATCAAATACTTTACTCGATAGTTCACACTGACAAACTTCTTGTTTATTGCATCTTTTCCTACACTTAAATTTTATAATTTATTTTTTCTGTTTTACCTATCGTGAAAAAAAATCATTTTATACAAATCTTAAACTTTTATTGAAAATACTATAGTTTGGTAACAAAATTAAGATATGACGACATATAATGTTTCGTCCACAGGATCTTACATGCAAGCAATGGGACCAATGAGGGAGAAATTGTCTGAAATCCATGTTATAGGGGAAGAAATGGCATTTAAACTCCCTACTAATTTATTGGATGAGTCTATTATTAATCAGGAGCATGGAAGATTAGATAGTAAAAGAAATGTTATACAATTATTAAAAGCATTTAGCAATATTGGGGACGACTTAGTGATGGAATTTGAAGATCAAGATATATCAATCACAAGTTCAGAAGATGATGAATTTGAACATAGTAATGATGAATTGAACCCAAGATTTTTTTTTATAAATGAGATAAGGGAAGAGTGTGCTAGGGTATATAAGGTACATTCAGGCGATAATCAAAATAAAACTGGCGGTGATGATTTATTTGAAAATATGATTCAAATTTTGAAAGATCAAGATTCTGAAGTTGGTTTACAAAGTGCCATGTTTGACGTTTTGGGGTTTGATGAACTAGAGTTAATCAGTAGATTGATTACCTCTAAAAAGGTTTTACTTAATGAATATGAAGAATGGAAAGAATTTAAAACAAATTTTAAGTCTAATAAATTGATGACTAAGGAAGACATTAGAATCCAAGTTGCTGAAAACATCAAAAAGGCAAGGAATCAAAAGTTAGCCAAAGATAATACACCTGAAAGCTACCCCCATGTTTTCAAGGCTTATGACGCCGGCGACATGATATCTTTCTCTGGTAAAAAATACCGCCTACCAATTGGATCTACTAGAGAGACGAAGGATGACGGTAAATATGAAGAAATTCTAATTCCAAAATCTAATCTGAAAAAGCCAATAGTTAAAGATGTTCCCATTTATATTGATGATATGGATTTTATTTGTCAAGGGACTTTCAAAGGTTATAAGAGATTGAATAGAATGCAATCACTAATTTATGATGTTGGATATCATACCAACGAAAACATGTTAGTTTGTGCTCCAACCGGTGCAGGTAAAACTGATGTTGCACTTCTGGCAATCCTTCAAACTATAAAACAATTTGTCACAGAAACACCAAGTCCTGATGGTGATGGAGTTAATGTTGATATTGATTATGATGAATTCAAGATCATTTACGTTGCCCCATTAAAAGCGCTTGCAGCAGAGATTGTTGAAAAGTTTAGTACAAAGCTTTCTTGGCTTGGTATTCAAGTTCGTGAATTAACTGGTGATATGCAGTTAACAAAAAGTGAAATTATGAGTACTCAAATTATAATTACTACACCTGAAAAATGGGATGTGGTTACTAGAAAAGCTAATGGTGACACAGAGTTGGTTGAAAAGGTTAAGTTACTCATTATTGATGAAGTTCATTTGTTGCATGAAGACAGAGGTAGTGTCATTGAAACGTTAGTCGCTAGAACCTTAAGACAAGTTGAGAGCACTCAATCTATGATTAGGATTGTTGGTTTATCTGCAACCTTACCTAACTTTGTCGATGTAGCTGATTTTCTTGGTGTTAATCGTAATGTTGGTATGTTTTTTTTTGATCAATCTTTTAGACCTGTTCCATTGGAACAACAGTTAATAGGTGTTAAAGGTAAAGCCGGTAGCAAGCAGTCTAAAGATAACTTGGAGGATGTATCTTATTATAAGGTTGTAGAGATGCTAAGATTTGGTCATCAAGTTATGGTTTTTGTTCATTCTAGAAAAGATACAGTTAAAACTGCAAGAACCTACATGAAAAAATGTGGTGATAACTATGATATGGATTGTTTTGATTGTAAAGAAACTGAAAAATATGAATTCTTTCAACGTGAAATGTCAAAGAATAAAAATAAAGATGTTCGTGAGTTATTTACTGGAGGATTTGGTGTTCACCATGCTGGTATGAGTAGAGCCGATAGAAATTTAACTGAAAAGATGTTTCTTGCAGGTGCAATAAATGTTTTAGTTTGTACTGCAACTTTGGCATGGGGTGTTAACTTACCTGCAGCGGCAGTTGTTATTAAAGGGACACAAGTTTATGATTCAAAACAAGGTGGTTTTGTCGATTTAGGTATCTCTGATGTTATTCAAATTTTTGGTAGAGCCGGTAGACCTCAATTTGAAGCTCATGGTATCGGTATTCTTTGCACTTCAACTGATAAGCTTGACCATTATGTTTCGCTATTATTACAACAACATCCTATTGAATCAAAGTTTTCTGCAAAATTAGTTGACAACTTAAACGCTGAAATTTCTCTTGGTACAGTTACTAGTATTGAAGAAGGTGTTCAATGGCTTGGCTATACATACTTGTACGTTAGAATGAAGAAAAATCCATTATCCTACGGTATTACATGGAATGAACTTCAGAACGATCCATTATTAGTTCAACGAAGAAGAGATTTGATTATCGAAGCTGCAAGAAAATTGCATAAGTTACAAATGATTGTTTTTGATGAGCGATCAAATGGTCTTATAGCTAAAGATTTGGGAAGAATCTCATCTGATTTTTATTTGCTCAATGAGTCGGTTGAAATTTTTAATCATTTAATCAATCCAAAAGCAACAGAAGCTGATGTTTTGGGTATTATATCAATGTCTTCAGAATTTGATAATGTTAAGTTTAGAGACGATGAAAAAGATGAATTAATTCGTTTAAAAGATAATAAAACAGTCTGTGAAGTGGGTAACAAGTTAGAAGATTCTCAAAGAAAGACAAATATTCTATTACAATCCTATATTTCCAATACTTTTGTGCACGATTCTGCATTAGCGTCAGATATGAATTATATTGCTCAAAATGCTGCACGTATTTGTCGCTCATTGTTTCTTATGGGTTTAAATAGACGCTGGGGTCTTTTTACAAGAAACATGCTAGAAATTTGTAAGGCAGTTGATAAACAATTATGGCCATTCTATCATCCAATGCGTCAGTTTGACCTACAGCCTCAAATTATTAATCAATTAGAAGCAAAAAATCCAGGAATGGAAGAGTTACGTGAAATGGAATCTAGTGAATTAGGTGAGTTAGTTCATAATCAAAGTATGGGTAAAAACCTTCACCGTTTGATTGGAAGGTTCCCATGGCTATTGCTTGATGTTGAATGTTTTCCAATTACAACTAGTGTCATGCGAATCCATCTAATTATTGAACCTGACTTCATTTGGAATTTTGAATATCACGGTAATGCTCAATTTTTTTGGGTATTGGTTGAAAATAGTGATGATTCAAATATATTACATTTTGAAAAGTTCATTTTGAATAAAAAGTCATTTAATTCCCCTCATGAGTTAGATTTTATGATTCCTATGGGAGACCCTGCACCTCCACAAATTGTCGTTAGAGTTGTCAGTGATACATGGCTAGGTGCTGAAGCCGTCACAACAGTGTCCTTCCAACATCTTATTAAGCCACATAATGATACAGTTAAGACAAAGTTACTAAAATTACACCCGTTGCCAGTTAAGGCGTTGCATAATATTCAAATTGAAGATATATATTCTAAGAAGTTTTCATATTTCAATCCAATGCAAACAATGACTTTTCATACGTTATACAATTCCAATTCAAGCGTTTTTGTTGGTTCACCAACTGGGTCAGGTAAAACTGTTGTTGCTGAGTTGGCTATTTGGCATGCTTTTAACGAATTTCCAGGTTCTAAAGTAGTATATATTGCTCCAATGAAAGCATTGGTTAGGGAACGAGTTGACGATTGGAAAGAAAGAATTCAAAAAACAACAACTCACAAAATTGTTGAAATGACTGGTGACTCTTTACCAGGTGGTCATGAGGTCCGTGAAGCTGATATTGTTATCACAACGCCAGAAAAATTTGATGGTATTTCACGTAATTGGCAGTCGAGAAAGTTTGTTCAGGAGGTTTCTCTAGTTATCATGGATGAAATTCATTTATTAGCAAGTGATAGAGGGCCAATTTTGGAAATGATTGTTAGTAGAATGAATTACATTTCATCATTTACTAAACAGCCTATTAGATTACTTGGATTATCAACTGCGGTTTCGAATGCAATGGATATGGCAAGTTGGTTGGGTGTCAAAGAAGGGTTGTTTAATTTCCCACAAAGTGTTAGACCTGTTCCTCTAAAGATGTATATTGACGGATTTCCTGACAATTTGGCTTTTTGTCCTTTAATGAAGACAATGAATAAGCCTGCATTTATGGCTATTAAACAACATTCACCAATAAAGCCTGTTTTGATTTTTGTTGCTTCTAGAAGACAAACTAGATTAACTGCTTTAGACTTAATCCATCTCTGTGGTATGGAAGATAATCCACGTAGATTCTTAAAGATGGATGAGTTTGAACTGGAAACAATTATTTCGAAAGTTAAAGATGATACTTTGAAATTATCGTTACAATTTGGTATTGGGTTACATCATGCCGGTTTGGTTGAAAGCGATCGTCAAATTTCACATAAGTTATTTGAACAAAATAAGATTCAAATTTTAATTGCAACTTCTACCCTAGCTTGGGGTGTTAATTTACCTGCTCATTTAGTTATTATCAAGGGTACACAATTTTTTGATGCCAAAATAGAAGGTTATAGAGATATGGATTTAACTGATATTTTACAAATGATGGGTAGAGCTGGTAGACCGGCATTTGACACCACTGGTATTGCAATTGTTTACACAAAAGAAGCTAAGAAGACTTTTTACAAGCATTTTCTAAATGTTGGGTTTCCTGTCGAATCATCTTTACATAAAGTATTGGATAATCACATAGGTGCAGAAATTTCATCAGGTACAATCAAATCAAGACAAGATGCTATGGACTTCTTAACTTGGACGTTTTTATACAGAAGAGCACATCATAATCCAACCTATTATGGTATTGAAGATTTATCACAGGATGGTATTTCTAAATATTTAAGTGGGTTAATTGATACGGTTATTGAAAATCTAATCGAATCAAAATGTTTGGTTTCTTATGGTGAAAAGCTAAACCCAACACCATTTTTGCATATTTCATCATATTACTATCTTTCGCATAAAACAATTAGAAATTTGTTAAATAAAGTTGTGCCTGCAGCTTCTATTCGTCAATGTTTAAGATGGTTATGTGAATCCACTGAATATGATGAATTGCCAACTAGGCATGGAGAGGAACTCATTAATATGGAAATGTCACAGCAAATGCGATATTCTGCTGATGATTTGGACGATTATGAATTTATTTGGGATCCACATGTTAAAGCATTTTTATTATTACAAGCTTACATGTCCAGAGAGGAATTGCCAATTGCAGATTACTCACAAGATACAGTTTCTATTTTAGATCAAAGTTTACGTATTCTTCAAGCTTTTATTGATGCAACATCCGAGTTGAAGTTTTTGTCAACAACATTGGATATGATCAAATTAATGCAATGTATAAAACAGGGTTGTTGGTTTGATGATGATTTTGTCACCACCTTACCAGGTGTAAAATTAAGAAAGTTACCTAATAATGAAGAAGCATATGATGATGATGGAGAGTGGAGATCAAGTTTAGCTGATCCGACACTTACATTAAAAAGTATTGGAGGCATGAAGAAACCAGAATTGTATAAGCTGGCCGATAAATTGAGAGTAGAGAAAAAAAAGAGGGAAGAGTTCGTTAATGTTGCTTCTACCCTACCAACAGGTGAATTTAGTATTTCACAAAATAACTCTGAAAAATTAATTTTTGAATTAAAACATGAAAATCCAATGTTCAAAAAGGATTATAGAATATTTGCACCAAGGTTTTCTAAACCCCAAAGAGAGACTTGGTTAGCTGTTATTGGTAACCTCGAAACCGATGAATTATTTACTATTAAAAGAATTTCGCCAAGAAAGTTTGGTAAAATTGATAAAGTATATGGCGAGTTGGATGTTTTCGATAATTTAAAGGGTAAAGAATTAGATATTATTTTGATGAGTGATTTCACTGATATCTATTATCAAACCAAATGGAAATTTCATGTTTGAAAATTAAAGTCGCTTTATCTTCAACTCATCTTCCGATTAATGCATATGACAATATTTGTTGAATAATAGGCTTGTGTAAATATTTCGTTTGTAAATTACCACTTATACGCTTTCTTGAAAAGGTTTATGAATATAAAACATGATACGTAAGAAGGAATCTAAAATATATTAAATTACAGTTGAAATACAGCTTTAGTATTATACTCGGATTTATTAAAGTGACAATTATGTAGCTCCGCAATATACATGAATTTAATCTTGACAAGTCTTTGGAATAGAATTTCCATTAATTGTCGGAGAAATACCCTGGAGAACTAATGGTAACAGTTCATAACACTCTTAGTAAAAATGAGTGTATATTCTCAAATATACATATATTTACATATAGATATTTTGTCACGTTGCCACACCACCTATAAAACATTCTTTGTTAAGTTTATCTAAAAAATAACGACAACAACATGTCTGACTCTACAAAACCATTACTTCCACCAGGAAGAGGGTCTATCGAAGGATTTGATGAAAACGTGAACACAATTCATTGCTGCTTTACTATCAATTCTGTGACGGTTTTTACCTATACCAATGTTTATATCACAGGCCTTGTTAATTTAAACTTTTCGGAAATTATATCTAGTAACCTGGGCCTGATGAATGGATTTCAAGATGAACTTTGTGATTCTATCAATATAGGTAATTATAACATCAATGGTAACTACTTAGATATGTGTCTGTATTATAATAAAAAGATTACAAATACCAACGATATTATAACAATTATGATCTTATGCAGTGACAAACTAATGAAAAACTTTGTCTTTAATATCTTAGATTTACTAATGAAAGAATACATTAACAATTACAGTACCTCGGATGATACTAATTTTGGATTCAAAATTCGTATGAAAGATATAATAGAAGATGAAGAGGATAAATTGAAAACAATCATGAGATCATACAGTAACCTAGGAACAGAAATATCAGAGGTGAGAGAACTGATGAGTGATAACATTGATAAAGTTTTACAAAGAGGAGAAAATTTAGAAAGTTTAATTGATAAGACTTTGGCGTTATCATCAAATGCTAATTACTTTAAGAGAAAAACTACTTCGGTTAAAAGAAAGTTCTGGTGGTCTAATGTTAGGTTTTGGGTAATTGTATGTGCTATTGTGTTCATTTTTATTTACGTTTTGTTAGGTCTTGAATGTGGATTACCATTTTATTCTCATTGCTTGCATCCAAACAAGCCTAACCAGCCAAATCCTACCGTTTGAGTGCTTCATATATATTTCATAATTTATAGTTACTTTTATTATATTTCTTTCTTTTTTGGTGTTTATCATATTAATATACACAGTATATCTTATTTTATTTTTTTATCAACTAATAATCATCATCATTATCCTCATCATCATCTGCACTAATTTCATCTTCATTGTTAGTTTTTACTTCAGAACCTTCTAATTCTCGCTGTTCTTGTTGAAGTTGTGACCGACCTATATTTTGTCCATTCTCATCCACTTCAAAATCTTCTTCAATATCATCCTCTTCTTCATCTTGACCATCATCATTTTCATTCAAATCCGAGGTTAGCGCACTAGTCTCTGCAATTGCAGGCGAAGAGTATCTACTAAGTGACGGAGTTTCACTGTTCATCAAATTAACTAACTTCATCTTTTTATTTGATTCTTCATTTATTTGATCTTCTTCATCATGATCATCTTCTAAGTTTGCATTTATATCACTACTGGTATTATTATTGGTTAAGGCTGTGATTTCTTGATTCTTTTGTAATTGCTTTTCTGCTTTTTTTTGTTCCTTCTTTTGGATAAATTTATCTAATTCTTCATTTAATACAGGTAAGAAATCTTGAAATCCTACTTCAGCTAAAGCTTTTAGAATATCATCCGCATTAACAACTTTACGACCTTGTGCTTTCACTATTTGTTTTGCATGGTGATAAATAAAATTGACAAATAAAACTGATCCTCTTTGAATAACAACTTGGGAATCCTTTGCTAATAACATTGGATGTTCACTTGTTTGTTGGAGAATTTGTCTTGCTAATTTATTCAGTGTTGATTTAGGAAACAAATATTGCTCTATACCGCCATTTTCATTTGCAACCATAGTATCCAAATTCGTCTCCTTATCATCTTTTCTCCACCCTTTTGCTGGCATCTTCTATATCCTTTCTTATACACTTTCTCCAAGTTTAATTTTTATACTTTTCTCTCTTCTGAAATTTCATTCTCATTAAAGGATCATTTATATTAAATGCGCCACAAAACCAAATATCATATCGTGGCGAATGACGTTGTTTATCTAATATTAATATCAACACTAGAACTTGGCTCCAAAGGTTCTAAGCTTCTTTCAAAACATAAAACCAAATGGAGCTAATATAAAAGAAGAGAGGCATGCTTAGGTATGCCGAGCAAAAAACCCGATTTGGAAATCCCAAGAATTTCATGCTTTTCATAGAGTTTCATCGCCAATTGTTACCAATTTCTTTATTGACGACTGGTGTAAATGTCCTCTATTGATGTTAAATTAAAGTTTAAACCATTGGGAAATTGTTTAGTCAATTTGCCTTCAGGGTTTATCTTGCCAATATTAGATTCAACCAACATTTTAGTTCAGCAAGTTATTATAAAGTTATTGTTATCTTCAAGTAATGATTTGGTAACGACTTTAGGCTGGACAGGTTTCACAAGTGAGAATAGCTCTACAATCGAGTTAGATCCTGTATTTGCTAAAACAATGAATTTAAAAGAGGGGTCATTATTAACTATCGTTATTGATTTAGAATCTTTAAATCAACTACAAGCTAGCTCCGTTGAACTAGAACCAATTTCTTCTTCTGATTGGGAATTAACTGAATTGTATGCAGAATCTATTGAAGATAAGTTTTTATCACAAGTACGATGTGTTTCTTCTAATCAAATTTTAACAATTAGAACGGATCCTATTTCGCAGGGCAGTAGCACCAATATAGTTCACTATATCGTGAAAACAATTAAAACAGTTGAATCCAATATTTCTTTTGCAAAAATAGGTAACCAAACGGAGCTTCATATTGTTCCTAAGATATATAATCAACCAAGCAAGCCAACTTCATTGGAACGAAAACGTAAAAATGTTAGTAGCAGAAAATCGACAACTAGTATAAATGGTAGGTTAGACGTGATCATGAGATCAATAATTACTAGTGACGGAGAGGGAGTCACCATTTATTGCAAACCGAAAAAAGAATTTGCTGGATTGAATTTTGTTCATGTTAGTGTAATTTGTGGCCCTGGTACTCCGAAGAGTGCATTCAAGGTAAATAATAAGGAAATTGAAATGGGTCTATTTCCTAATACCTTTGGAAATGGTATTGTTGCTAAGTTAGTTGAACTGGATGTTGAAGAAGATGAAGAAGAAGAAACGGAAAATGAAAAGTGTGTCAAGTTATCACCATTGTTAGCAATTGCACTAGGGGTTGAAAATACTTGTGGAGAGCTGGTTTGTATTCAATCCGGTGCTAGAAAGAATATCAAACTCGATGCTTCTACTTGTGAAATAATGATCAGTACTTTTGTCAATGATTCATCATTTACTGTTAGTAATGGGAGTTTGAGGCTAATCAATGGTAATGATAAACAAGAAATTATAAAACAAAGACACTTACTAGCAGATAAATTTAAAAAGTATTTAAATGACTTAGGAGCTAAAAATCAAATACCTCTTACTAACAATATGAAACTTCCGATTATTGAGAATGTATTACCTTTAGGTGGACGATTAACTATTGTCGGTAAATCGAAAATGCCTAATAACAAGAACATAAACTCATGGATTCTTCTAGAGTCAAATGTTAAATTTAATATAAAATTCAAAGGTGATGAATTGATCCCAGAATCTAGGATACAAAAACAACAGGTTTTGGGTAATTTCAATGTTATTGGTTATGACAAAGAATATCATGACGTTGTCAAATATTTGAAATACTTTGTTCCAACTTTTCTTTATGGTAAATCTGGTTGTGGTAAGACGTTATTCAGTCAAAAAATCAAACAAAAGTTCTTTGAAATAGGTCATTATGTTTCACTAGTTGATTTTGATAAGGATATAGAAGACCGCGAAGCACTAGTAGATAAATCAAAACAACCGAAGGATAAGAATAAGATTCTCATAAATGTTATTAATTCTGTCATTAGTTCTGCAACCTGGCACAGTCCTTCACTAATTATATTAGAGAATTTGGACAAAGTATTGCCAAAGACGTTAGAGCAAGGTGATAGTGGGAATAGTGATAGACTCACTGAATATATTATAAATAAAATTGAAAGTTCTATCAAGTGTAGAAATATTGGAATATTAATAACTAGTAAGTCAAAAGATTCAATAAATCAGTTAATTTTTCAGAAACATCTTGTAGAAGAAGAAATTTGTTTAAAGACACCAACAAAAGACCAAAGACAATTGATTTTAGAGTATATGCTGAAAACTAAATTCCCAGAGAATTGTAAAGAGCTAAACTTCCTTGCTGATGTTGTTCATGAAACTGAGGGCTACTTTCCTTCTGATTTTAACAATTTAATTGATAGAGCTTATCATGACTTAATGATTCACAATGAAGAATCATTTAAGGAGATTAACTTTTTAAGAGCAATTGAAGGTTATACACCAACATCACTTAGAGGAGTTAAACTTCAGAAAAATACTGGATCTAAGTGGTCCGATATTGGAGGTTTGATTGAAGTTAAGAAAATCTTATTAGAAACATTAGAATGGCCAACAAAGTTTGCACCAATTTTTGAAAATTGTCCACTTAGACTTAGGTCAGGTATTTTACTTTATGGTTATCCAGGATGTGGTAAAACAATGCTTGCCTCAGCAATTGGCTCACAAACAGGATTAAATTTCATATCCGTCAAAGGTCCTGAAATTTTGAATAAATATATTGGTGCAAGTGAGCAGTCTGTTAGGGAATTATTTGAAAGAGCCCAAAGTGCTAAGCCATGTATTTTATTCTTTGATGAGTTTGATTCAATTGCTCCTAAACGAGGTCATGATTCAACTGGTGTCACCGATAGAATTGTAAACCAATTATTAACGCAAATGGATGGGGCAGAGGGACTTGATGGAGTTTATATTTTAGGTGCAACAAGTAGGCCTGATTTAATTGATTCTGCTTTATTAAGACCTGGAAGATTAGATAAAAGTATTCTTTGTGATTTACCAAATTTAGAGGATAGAATGGATATTTTAGAAACTGTTGTTGCAGGTAATGGTTTCAATTTAGATGATACGGTTGATTTAAGTGAAATTGCAATAAAAACGAATGGATTTACAGGTGCAGATCTACAAGCAGTGGCATACAATGCATATTTGAAAAGTGTTCATGAAGTATTAGAAAATATCAACATAGAAGAAGGAAATCCTGATGGTGACATTGAAAAGGTTAAATTTACACTAATACCAAGCAAATCAAACAGCAAGAATGGTCCTAGAGAAATTAGAAAAATGGAGCTTGAATTGGTCAATAGCATCGAAAATGTCATCTCAAATGGAACAAATGTTATAAATAAGAAACTAGAAAAAGAGCAGGCTAGTAATAATAAACCAAAAGTATTTATAAAGCATAAACATTTGATATCAAGTTTAGTTGATACAAAACCATCAATTTCAACCAAAGAATTGCAAAAGTTCCAAAAAATATATGGCGAATTTCAAAATAGTAAACGCCCAAGTGAGATGAAAAATGCAGACGATAATAGTACTGATGTGGGTGTTCGATCATCTTTAATGTAATAAGTAAGATATAAAATTAGATACAAACCAGAACCATATATATATAATAAATAATTAACTATAATTTGCCAATGGCTTTACCACCTGTTGGGCTTGTTAAAGTCGAAGAAATAACTACTGGCTGTGGACTTGATCCTACTAAAGTCAATGTCATAAGCATTACAACTAGATGTAGTGAAATACAGTACCCTGCAAATAACCATCGTGTATAATGGGTACTTAAAACAGTTCTTGTAACTTGAATAAAGATTCTTTCCCATGGACTTATTTTAGAACTAATTCTTTGTGATTCTAACATTCTAAATTTTTCAATAGGATGAAGCTGTTTTTCGTAATCATCTGCATATCTTTCATCAACGCTATTAACAGAGGTATTATTTATATTGGCTGAATTATGAAATTTTAAGAATTGAATCTTTTCATATAATTCTTTATTATCAGTTTTCAAAGTGTTAACTTGCTTTTTCATTTCCATAATTTTACTAAAGTTCTTTTTATTTTCTTCTTCTAATTCTCTGTTACGAGACCTAAACCTGTCTCTTTGTTGGGTAATAATTGGTAATAAAGATGAGTCTTGCTGACCAGTCACAATAACACTGGCATTATCAGTAATTCCACCTGCAATGGAAGCCGCAGGAGAAATATTACCATTTGTTTTTGGATATTGTGCAGAAGTGTAAGAGGAAATCATAGACATAGTTTCCCATTGATCATTACCTCTAGAGGATGAATTATCAAAATTTAATAAATCGGTTTCCAGTCTGGTGTTAGAATCTTCAAGTTTCTTTAGCTGAATTGTTAACTCATTTATTTGACTTTTAGATAATGTTAATTCGTTTGAAAGTTGTTCGTTCTTTACTCTTAATTTTACCAATTCGTCGTTAAGTTTCCTATTTCTGTGAACAATTGCAGATTCAATACCATCAACACCATCAATTAATTGTTTTTCATCATTATCTTTCTTACCGCTAATAGTAATATTTTCTTCTTTATCATCCTCATCATCTGCATCATCGCCAAATTGAATTTGTTTCAAAATGTCCAACTCCTTTTTGATATCTTGGTAATCACTAGTTTCATCTCTAATAACATGTAAAGACTCAATTTCTTTGTTTAGTTGGTCAAGTTGAGATTTGTAATTCAGGCTTGATGTTTCAATTTCTGCTTTTAATTTATTAACATTTTTCCTTTCATGTTCAAGACGAGCAACAATTAAAGCATTTTCGCTTTCTAATGAACTAAGTTCATTTCTCTCAGTTTGTTTAAATTGCTCAATAACAAGTTCAGATCTTGATTTAGCTGAACTGACTTCTTTTCTTAGTTCTTCATTACGTGTTTCTAAAACAGTAATTCTTGATTTTGCAGATTCAAGGTCTTTTTTCAATAAATCGACTTCAACTGAATCATCACCAATGACAGTTTCCTTAACATTAGAGTCATTAACATTATGTTCATTTTCATCTGCAAACGTCAGTTCATGGTTTTTCAATTTACGTTTCAACATCTTTTCATTAATTGATGATTCTTCAAGTTGAGTTTTTAGCCCATCAATTGAATTTTGCATTTTAAGCTGTGTTTTATTCCAATTGGCATTCTTTTCTTCTAACACAGATTTCCATTTATCTTCAATAGCCTTTATTTTAGCCTCATTGAGCTTTTCCATATCCTTTTCAGTTTGTAAAATCTTATCCTTAAGTGTATTATAATCAGCAAACTTCAAGAGCTGATTACTCAAATCATTGTTTTCTTCTTTAACCTTTTGTAATTCTAATTGGGACTGAGAATTCCTCAAAGCGTCTTTTAAAAGTGGTTTTGGGTCAGGAACTTCCGCAAGTGCTCTATACACTTTAAAAAATGTATTTTCAATTGATTTAGTTCTTTTGTTTAAATTATCAATTTCATTCTGATATGCCTTCAAAAGCGGAGTAAATTGTTCTAATTTATCTTCATCATTCAGTTTCTTAAAAGATTTTGTCTTAGTTGCCAACTCCTTTCTGCCAACGAGTGATTCCTTTTGAAATTCTTGTATTGCAACACCTCTTTCGTCTAAATCAACCTGCAATTTAGGCAAATCAACGCTTGCCCAAACAGTCACAGCGCTCTCAACTAATGACTTATCGTCCCTTTGATCTTTTTGGTCTCCTAATTCCATATCTTTAATTTGTTCACAAAATAACAATGTGTTAATAAAATATTCACTCTGTGTAGAAATTTCATCACGTATTATAAACCCATATAATGTTTCAACATAAATTGATTTTTTATTTTAATAAATGATTGTATTTATTGGGGGTCCCAGTGGAACGGGAAAATCTACAATAGGTCGAAATATTGCAACTTTAATGGGTCAGGACTACAGTTTTATTGAAGGAGATGATCTACATTCCGTTTTAAATAAGGCTAAAATGACTAATGGCATACCACTGACAGATGAGGACAGGTGGCCTTGGCTTAAGATTTTAACAGAGGCTGCTAAGAGTATTGAAAGTGGCAATGTCATAGTAACATGCTCAATGCTGAAATACAAATACCGTGAATATATCAGAAATGAAATTCCATTAGTTGAAATGATATTGCTAACGAACACATTTGAGACTATTTACAAAAGAATGATACTTCGTGAAAATCACTTTTTTAAGGCAACAATGCTTGAGTCTCAATATAAAGATTTTGAGCCTTGCCGTCTAAACGAACCAAACGTTGTTTCAATTCAATGCGGTGAAAGATGTGTTGATGACATTACAAATGAAATTTATAAACTTCTTCGAGTTGAACTGAGTACCTAATAATCATAACGTTACCTTTTTCTCTTTGTATCATAAATATTTCTTAAATTAGCAGTACTATTCATTAAATCATAATTTCTCTTTTGAACAACCATATTATACTGTTGATTGGTATTATTAACAGGAAGTGCATTATTATTGCCATTATTCTCATTACCATTACCATTATTATTATTATTTATATAAGCATTGGAATTGATGATGTTGTTATTTGAACTGATTCCTCCAAGTATATCGACATCATCCTTATGTATTTTTCTTCTGGGATATTTAACTTGGGTATCATGAAAAATATTTGTTATTGGTTTAGGATCATTGGAGCTGAACCACTCATGATTCATTGAATCTAAAGCGTTTATTCTAGTAATTGGATCATAGAGTAATAGATTTGTTAATAAATTGAAACATAACTGATCATTACCACCATAACTATCATACCAAGCCTTTAAATTTGATGGAAATAAAGTAAACTTTGACATATGGCTAAATTCTGGATAACTTGACAAGGTTGGCCAAGTCTCAAGTGACGGTGTACCCAGAATCTCTAATATTTTCAATAGCTGATTTTCTTGAAATGGCATATGCTTTTTGTTATCCATTTTAGCTTCTTCACCTTTGAAAACAGGTCTCAATGAAATCATCTCAGCGAGAATACACCCAACTGCCCATAAGTCAACAGCAGGTGTATAGTGTTTAGCACCTAACAATAATTCTGGAGCTCTGTACCAAATAGTAACCACAACTTTGTCACCTGAATAAAGGGATTGTAATTGATTGTTGAATTTTCTTGCAAGACCTAAATCTCCAATTTTAACAATACCTTCTTTGGTAACCATAATATTTGCTGGTTTTAAATCTCTATGCATAATCCAATTTTGATGAAGAAACGAAAGTCCTTGTAAAATTTGAAACATTGTTGATTTCAACATCAATTTTGTAATTGTTTTAACTTCAGGATGAGAGTGATGATGTATAATTTGAAGTAAATCGTATTCTGCAAATTCAAATATCATGAATATACATTTTCTTTCTAAGATAATTTCTGTTAAAGTTGATATGTTTTTATGTATTATTTCATTACAAAGTGACATCTCTCTAACGGCTGATTGTGAAATTCCTGTGTGATACATGACTTCAT
Source organism: Saturnispora saitoi (assembly GCA_030579535.1). NCBI lineage: Eukaryota > Fungi > Ascomycota > Pichiomycetes > Pichiales > Pichiaceae > Saturnispora > Saturnispora saitoi. The sequence continues at coordinate 86,621 of JAKTRF010000011.1, read as the reverse complement.
TATCTCTTGAATCAGATTTAAACTTCTTGATTGCATATAATTTTTGTTGGTTCATTTTACCCCTTGCCTTATACACTTTACCATATGTACCAGCTGCAATATAACCAAGAACATCATATTTATCAATAATCGACAATCTTTGAGCTTCTCGTCGATTTTTGAATATGGCCATGGTATAGAAGCTGTTAGGTGCCATTTGAACTGTGTTCGATTGGTACTGTCTATGCTGTTGATGTTGCTGAATGGGTACTTGCAAGTGTACTTGTGCTTGTTGTTGCGTCTGTTGTTGTTGTTGTTGTTGCTGAATTTGTTGATTTGTTGGCCTTTGTGACTGTTTTATAATTTGTTGTTGTTGCTGCTGCTGTTGAGCTCGTAGCTGTTGAGCATATAACAATCTGTTCTGCATGTTTATATTGGAACTGTTGCCAGATCCATTGTTGCCATCTTTCATTACTTTTAGTACGTATTCTTTACAAGAACAAGTGTCCTATAAATTTGACGTGAACTTTGCACCTAATTGAATATTATTATGTCACTATTGTTTAAGAAAGTATTTTTTTTGGTTTCAATCAACAACAATGTCCTATAACTATAGTATATAAGTTAATTACTAATATATTATCAATGTTAATATATATATATATATATATATTTAGTAAATGTATATCTGAAGTATTTACAGAAATTAAATGGAATCTTTAGTAACCTTTGGTTTTCTTTTAAAAATGGATTTAAGAACCCGGCTAAGTGATCTAATAACAAATTGATCAAAGAAAGGAGCTAACATAATAGCAGAAATCCATATCAAAGGGGTTAAAACCCTTATAGTCGCATATGCATTAGCACCAGCCAATTCTGCAGCTTGTTTATCACCTCTACTTTCATCCCAATTAACTAGGCCATTATGCATCATTTCAGCACCTTTAACAACAGTATCTTCTGGTAAAAAGGGAGGTTGTACCCCCCATTGGTCATATATATACCATAAGATTAAAAATGGAATGATTGAGAGAACTTGTTGAAGAATTGCAATACTAATAATAAACCCACCAGGTCTTAATAACATTGACCTCATATATGGCTTTAATATAAGTGGAGTCTTTTCATAGTACTTATTTCCAGCTAAACCTTTAACCTTATCAACATCTTCTATGTCAGACAATGTTTTTGCAGATTTAATAAAGTCTTGAGTTGCTTTCATTGATTCAGGCGTCTTTTTGATTTTTGATGTTCTTTTGTAAATAAGTTGCCTCATAAAAGTTGTCGAAAAGAACATTGAATGTTGTTTAGACATATTAGATATTGTCATCTGACTTCGAAAGACATTCAAGGGATTTAAACGTGGTATTATTAACATAACTATTTCAATATATTGCTTTTAATGTGAAAAAAAAAGAGAATATGTGGATGTAAGCAAAAGAAATGAAATATTGATTGACTATAAAGATTAAATAAAAGCTAAATATAAATAAAAGGAATAGATATAAACACATAAAATATAAGAAGATTAAATAGATTCTAGATATTCCTTTCTAATTGGAAGTGGAGAATTGATATCATCACATTGAGATCTGTTAATAGCAATCCATTTTGGTTCATCTTTAAACAATCTTAACGCCTTTACATGTCTTTCGTTTGTCAAGGTAAAGCGGTGATAAATACCAGCGGGCAAAATTAACAAATCATACTTTTGAACTTCACATCTGATCCATTTATCGTTAGTACTTCTAACGTCAAAGTAACCAGTACCATCTGTGATATATCTAATTTCTTCATCTTCATGCAAATGCTCTTCAAAGAAGATGTTTAATTTATTAGTAAGAGCATCTTTGCCACCAGGGAATGTCTCATCATTCAAGGTAACATTATCTCTATTCTTGTATTGTCTTTCCACTGCCAATTTATTAACTTCATCTAATGACTCAATATTTCTATAAAAAACACCAATAGCTGCCAGGTCAGTTTCTGAAACTGAAACACCTGAATCATGAGGTTCTGTCATGCCCTTTGAATTGTCATTATCGTAATAATAAAATCTTGCCATAGTTAAAAGCTGGATGTTAATTGAATAAAGAATAAAAAATAAAGAATAAAAGAATGTTCACATGATAAAGAGTAATAGTGTGGCTTCTTATTAATATAATATTATATTTCACTGCATATTGAAAAAAAATATTTACATGAACATATAGAGAATATAAGAGAGAAAGAAAGCAGATTATTATTAGTATCATATATATATATATATATTGACATACATACACATATATATATATATAATCACATATAATTATGTTAGATGTTACTCCAACGTTACACCAAAAACGAAAAAGAGGAACCCAAAATAAAATAAAAAAATCCATCCAAATAAAATAGTATAACACAACACACAGACACACAGACACACAAAGACACGGGCACACAAACAAACACATGTATGCACACCAAAAAAAAAAAACCAGAAAAAAAGGAAGAGAAAGAATAAAAGGTGAAAAACGTTTCATTTGTTCAAATGATTTTAACGTAACGTTTGACTTCGTTTTTAATAAGTTCATTAACACTAGCAATATCATCAACGGTAACTTCCTTCATTGTCTTATCTAAGATAGTTAATTGATCAATCAATGATTGTTTAGTCATGCCTGAAATATTAGACAATTGACTCCAATTAACATTACCCGATTTAGAAACAACTAAAGTGATTGAATTTAATAACAAATGATTAAATTCAATAATTGAAGGAATACCATCATTCTTAGTAAGTAATTTATCAATTAAAACACACGATGTGACCAATTGATTCATTTGAAGTTTGAAAAGTTTGCAAAGCTTTTCAACAATTGATTTAACATTCGAAATAGAATCAAACAAAGTAAATTTTGAATGAATATATTCACAAATCAATGAAATTGTAATTGAAACTAACTTTGAACGATTATCTGATTTCAAAGAAACAAATTCAGTTTGTTGTTGATTTTGTTTTTTAGTAACTTCCATTTCGAAATCTGTATCCGAATAATCTGAATCAACGTCTGACATTAAATCAGGTAAATCTTCATTCGATGGTGAATATTGTGACTCACTTTGAAGATTATAATTGAATTGGAAGCTTGCCATAATAAATATAATAAAAAGAGTTTTATTAATCAAGTATTGTTATCTTATTATTTGAAACTGATTATACTTAAGCCAAAAGTGTTGAAAATATGGCTTTTAAGTAAAATTTTGTAAAGTGAAATTATTTTGATATATTAGTAAATATATATCAGCAACTGTTGAGAGAAAAATGACTTTTAAAGTTTGTTTTGATAAAACAAAATGGTTTGGTAATTCAAGTTTATAGACTAAAAAACACTGGCTTGAATTAATTTGAAACGCCGGTAAACATAGTAAACGTAGAAAAAATAGGATAAGAAACACAGAGCAAAAAGATTGGGGATATATGTAGTTTTATATATATAAAGTAGTTAAGAGAGTTGGTAATAAAAAAAGCAGATGATCGTAAGTAAAGAACACAGTTGCCTTAAACAGGTGACAGTTTAAGAATAAAGAAATGAAGCAAAAGGCGTAATAAAATTTATGGTGGGCTGCAATTGTCTTTTTAAATCTTTTCGTGAGTCATAAGATGGCGTTGTGACACAGCGGCGGCTTACGTCAGCACCACACTGCTGCCGTATGACTAAGAGTGGCTACCTGTAGTAAGAAACGAGTAAGTGTGAGTAAGCGGATACAACAGTGTTGACTAGAAGAAGGTAAAATGAAATGTTGACGGCTTTTAACAATTTATATGTCTAATTTGTAATTATTTATATATATAAAGGTAGTTCTAAAAGGTATATCCATATATATAAGCATCAACAAGTTCCTTAGAGGATTCAAGTCTTCCTACTTGTGGCACAACACCCAATCTCTTAAACCCAAGCTTATCCCAGATTTTGTAACTGCCAACGTTAGTAGTATACACTAGGTTAAAAACACTAGATTTGTAACCAAGTTGTGGTGCCCATTGCAGATACAATCTTCCCATAAACTCTCCAGCACCCTGTGCTCGGTATTTAGGATTCACAATAAAACCTCCATTGCAAACATGTGAACTTCTACCAATGTAATTAGGCTTAATATAAAATGAACCAATAATATCATGGCCATTTATATCATGGATGGATTTGACATCGCCTTCAAACAAAACACCAACAAACTTTGGCAAATAATATTCTTCGAAATGCTCTCTGTTTAACACTTGTTCAATCGGATACGTTTTACCCTCAATAATAATATCATTTAAGAGATCTTGAAGTGTTTGTTTGACCCATTCTGGAATTACTTCTTTGGATGCAAATGGAACCAAAGTGACCACAAGACCACTCTTCAAAGTACCCTGGCATGGTTCAGTAACATCGGCCGCTTGTGGTTTAGTCATTTAGATGGTAAATAAAGTTTTCACAAAATGAAGATGATATCGGATATCTTGATTATATGACTCAGTTATATCGGCAAGTAAATAATCTCTCTAATTTAAAACAATGGACACTAGAGTCAAAACTGTTTTGTGATAATATGTGTATTCCCTAATTCTTTCTATATTTATTACATTATATAATAGTCTATCTATCCGATAATTCCATTTCCACTATGTATTAGGTTCTACTCCGATATCATCCATTCGTGAAATATTTGGCTGACCTAAGCAATGCACCATTGGTTGAAATACGCCCCTCTGCTTTGATATTCTTGAATTGATCTGGACTCCTATGGTACTTTACTACGCCGATCCAATCATCGTTTAATTAATTAATCGATTGTGATATGTTGTTGTTACACTGGTTAACCAAAGATATAACATTAGTATCAAAGGAAGAAATTCTAATTGGCATCTCTAAAGTATAAAATGGATTTTTCATAACGTAGTCACAATATAGACCATACAATGCATCATGTACTTTGTTTGCATCAACTTCAGCAACATCTTTCGATGTAAATAAAACAAACTTCAGGCCTGAAACAGTCTGGTCAATGTAGATATTAAATTCCTGACACTCTACACAGCGTAAACCAGATCGGTTACAATGTTGTCTACCACCATTTGGGCTTTCATTAGCTATAATTTTGGGAGTTATTTGTGCCGCAATAGCATGAATACCATGTAAATTACTCGCTATGACCAACAAATCATTGGCAGCTTGTTTCTTAACGGGATTTGATGCTAGGTCAACGTAATAATGATAAAGTAGAGACCCGCTCTTAGAAATGATATACAATGAGTAAATGGACATGTCTGCGAAATGGTGGAGAGTCCGCTACGTTGACGTCTTTTGTTGATGTCAGCAATGAATTTTTTAAAAGAATATTTTTAACTGACATATAGTGGAGTTATCGGGATTTCAATTACTAAATTTTTCAGTTATATAAGAAACACCCTTTTCCTTATAATTGAATTCATATTAGTTAGAATATCGGACTAAAAAGATAAAGACATCAAGTGGCACTTATTATGGCGACCGTTAAACCAAGATTATTAGCTCCAAGACCTCTGGATAAGCCAGTGACACAGATATCAGTCTCAAAATCATGGGTTCTTCCACCAAGACCAAAGCCAGGTCGTAAACCTATTCAAGAAGACCCCCCAACTAAACGCAAAGCACAAAACAGAGCCGCCCAAAGAGCCTTTAGAGAACGAAGGGCAAATCGTGTTGCTGAGTTAGAAGATCATATTATGAAAATGCAAAGAGAAACTAGTATTCAAGAAGGCATATTGAGGAACGAAATTAATACACTTCAAAATGAAAATGGTGAATTAAAGCAAAGGTTATTAGAGCTTGAACTACAGATTCAAAGTGCTCGATCATCTGTTAGTTCAGATACTTTAGAATCTTTACTTAATATGGAACCACAAGCTGCGGTCCCATTACGCAAACCAGCTTTACCACATTCAAATAGAAAGAGATCATTATCTGTGACGCAGGAAATTGATTTTACTGACTTTTTTAACAACTCAAAGAAAATGAAAAAGATGCCTTTATTGAATGATTTTATGGGTGCTACTAATGCAAATATAATTGAATCTACTCCATTACCGCTAATAAATTTGAAAATACTTCAAGAAAATAACAAATCAAGTAATGAAATAATAAATAATGAAGAAACATTTGAAAGCTGTGGTTTTTGTTCAGATGATACTCCATGTGTGTGTCGAGATGCTGCTAAGGAACAAAAAAAATCTATGGAAAAGGAAATACAAAGGAAGGAACGTGAACTTATAAATGAAATTGTAAGAGATGTGAGATCAGATATCAAACAAATGGCACAATGTTCAGGTGACCCTGGTTCGTGTGAAAAGTGTCAGATAAACCCACAAATGACGAAATTTTGTAAATCAGTGGCTACTAATCCTAGAGATTTACCTTCTTTGTCTAGCTTAGGACTAGACAAACATTACATTCCTTGTAGTGATGCATTTAGAATGCTACAACAAAGAGTGCCGATATCAGATGTCTCCAGATTAGCATCTACTTTAAATCGTTCTGGAATGATGGTTGAAGTTGAAAGTGTTGTTTCCTGTATTAGGGATTTAGATAGAGGTTTTGGTAAATAGGAGAAACAAACAGTGTCCTTTTCTTGTCTTTTGTTTTTTTATTTTGTAATGGTTTATATTGGGTATTGATTTATAATTATATTTTTGAATTATATTTTGGGGTTTTTAATTTCATGAGCAAATTTTTAAATGACGACAAAGAAAGTTGAAATAACTTTTGCTTCTTTTGCCACCTGGCGGATCACTCTTTTTCTTTTTGATCTATGCAATTACAACGTGTTTTTGGTCAATTAACAACAAAAAACAACCTTATTGTATTTACCACTGTTACAACTGTTTTATTTTCTACATTGTTAACTAGTTCTAAAAGGCAAATGTCTATAAAATTTAAACCACCACAGTCAGCACCTATTTGGGATCATACCCCTGAATTGATCTCAATTCAAACTGAAAAATTAATCCACGAATCTAAGGAATTGGATGATAGGATTAGTAAAATTGATTTAAAAAATGCAAACATTGAAACTATTATTAAACCAATTGCCAATTTAGAAAATAAGCACTCAGGTTTGTCAAATCAATTATCTTTTTATCAACATGTTTCGCCAAATAAAGAATTAAGAGATGCATCAAATGAATCAGATGCCAAATTGAGAAAATATGGAATTGAGGCAGGTCTTAGAGAAGATGTTTTTAATGTAATTGACGCTGTTTATAATAAATATGCTGATGATGAATCAATCGATAAAGAAACAAAAAGATTTATTGAAAAGATCCATAACCAGTATAAAAGAAATGGACTTTCATTACCACTGGAAAAAAGAGATCAAGTTAAGGAATTGAAACAAGAATTGTCTGAATTAGCATTGAAATATTCATCAAATTTAAGTGAAGAAACTGAATTTATCTTATTTTCAAAGGAACAATTACAAGGCGTTCCACAGGATGTTATTGAAAATTTTGAAGTTGTTGAAAAAGATGGACAAACACTTTATAAAATGACCTTTAAATATCCTGATGTTTTGCCTGTTATGAAATATGCTAAACTTGAATCCACTAGAAAAGAGGCATTGATTGGTGACCAAAATAAAGTTGCCGAAAATGCTGATATTTTAGTCAAAGCAGTCAAACTCAGAGCTAAATTAGCGAAGTTACTTGGTTATAAGAACTTTTCTGAGTATATTTTAGAAGAAAGAATGGCCAAGACACCAGAGGCAGTCATGAAATTCCTTGAAGATTTGAAATTAAAGTTAAAACCACTTGGAGAAGCTGAAATTAAACTTTTGAAAGATATGAAAAATGAAGAAACAGGTAGTTCTAGTTTTTATCTTTGGGATCAAAGATACTATAACACTAAAATGTTAGAAGAAAAGTATAATGTGGATGAACTAAAGATTTCTGAATATTTTCCAATGAAAAACACTATTAAAAAAATGTTATTTATTTACGAGACAATTTTTAAACTCAAATTCATTGAAATTCAGAATACATCTGCAGATTATAATACATGGCATGAAGATGTCAAACAATTTCAGGTGTGGAAAATGGACAACGCTGAAAAACCTGAATTCATTGGCCATCTTTATTTTGATTTGCATCCAAGACCAGGAAAATATGGTCATGCTGCTAATTTTGGATTAAAGGCAGGTTACTTCGATATTGAGCATGGAAATAGAAGCTATCCAGTCACATCTTTGGTTTGTAATTTTACAAAAGATACCAAGGACAAGCCATCTTTATTGAAACATGGAGAAGTCGTTACATTTTTCCATGAATTAGGTCATGGGATCCACGATCTTATGGGAAACACCAAATATTCTAGATTCCACGGTACCTCTGTTGCATGGGATTTTGTTGAAATGCCATCTCAATTATTAGAATATTTTTGCTGGGACAGTGACCAGTTAATGGCACTTTCCAGCCATTACTTAAGCGAAGAGCAGATGCCAAAAGATTTAATCGACTCATTAGTAGCATCTAAACATGTAAACGGGGCTTTATTCAACTTACGCCAATTACACTTTGGGCTATTTGATATGGCGTTACATATGAGTGAAAATGGTGATATTGACATTGATTATTTATGGAACAAACTTAGGGAGGAGATTTGCTTAATTAGTAATGGTGGATTGGAATTTAAAGGATATGGTTCATTTGGTCATATGATGGGCGGCTATGCTTCTGGTTACTATGGATACCTCTGGTCTCAAGTTTTTGCCGCAGATGTCTTCTACAGTAAATTCAAGACCAATCCGTTGAACGTTATCAACGGTGTTGAGTATAGAGATAAAATCTTAAGTATGGGAGGCTCCAGAGAAGAAAGCGAGTCACTTAGGGAGTACCTTGGTAGGGAGCCTAATAGCGAGGCCTTTTTGAAAGAATTGGGTGTTTAGCCGTCGTTTATAGTCCTTGCGTGTATCTTTAATGGCCTTTTTCACCCGAGTAGCGAAAGAGAACAATATAGGACAAAAAAAGAAGAAAAATCGGAATTGTGAAATGAATTGGAGGCCGCTGCAGAGAAGAAAAAAATAAGATGCTGCGCGTTTTGAGGGAGAATAAGGAGGCAAAAGTAAATAGAAAAAGGAAATGAAAAAGGAAAATAAAAGCGATAGGAAATGGTAATGATAATAATAACAATTGTCTAATAAAAGGGCATATGCAAATGGCATATGAACCTATAATAGGAAATCCAACCATTGAAGAATGGTTTTATTTTTAAATTTATTTTTACATTTTTTTTTCTCTAAAAGGTTTATATAAAGAATGGTTGCCTGCCACTACATTACCATTTAAGAAAAACATTGGGAGTTTGGACAAAGGTGAAAGAAGAATGGAATGTATAAGAATACCACAATTTAAACCAACATACAATGGCTTCATATACACAACGAGGGATGCCCTGATTATAGTAGAGCAAGTGCTAAAAAATAAAATGAACTATGTTAACAAAAGACCAAGTGAAAAAGATAAAAGTAAATATATAAAGTCAGGTAATGTTTTTGTATTTATTGAGCAATTGAGCCAAATTAAAAGATGGACTGATGGTGTTTCATGGTCACCGTCTAGAATACTTGGTAATTTTTTAATATATAAAGAAAATAAAAACACAGAAGTTAGAGAACCCTTAAAAAGAAAAAGTAGTGGCAGTGGTGAAGATGGACCAATTACTGCATATGATATATCAGGAGGAGATTTAGTTCGTTCTGTGTATGGTAACCAACAAAAAAATAAATTGGGACATGTTGTTACCGCTAGTGAAGAATCTACAAAATGCTCAGTTGATACCAGTTTAATTAAAAAGAGTTTTTCTGTTACAATAAATAATGGTGAATGGGAAAACCATACTATTCATATAATATCATATTATTCTTATGATGACGTTCTTAACAAAAAACTTTTGGTTCCGTCTAAAGATCCGAGTATCACTGATAAAAATGTATCGGTCGAGTTAATGCTTTCCTTAAATATAAACGGCTATAAATACGGTAGATATATTGACGACAAGGAATTCAACAATTTAATTAATGTATTCCAAGAAGATGGGTTTACAGATGATGAAATAAGGCACTTTTGTGAAGAGTTTAAGAAACGTAGAAAACATATTCTTTCTTTTAATAATGAAATCGAACATGAAATAACTGCCGAATATCATTATGGTGCCAAAAATAATTTTAATTTACCTCAATGGGATAATGAGCTCCATCAAGATTTCAACTTTTCTTACCCAAATGATAGCTACGCCATATTGGATGATGAGACAGACATTAGTAATTCAAGTGTCTGTGATTCTAGTACGTTGGTTAATTATAGCACATACAATAGCAATGATGATTATGAGCAACGGAAGATCGCTGTCGATCAGTTGCGTTCAAATTTGGCAGACCTCCCATCATGCAACCAATTAGGCAGCCAGTTGGACAATACAAGCATCCAAAATTTTACCCTTTGTGCAGCTTCCACGGCTGATGCAAACATTACCGATGTTTGGCGGGAAACCTTGTCTGGCATAGGCAACCACCATGTTGTGTACACACATTATCCCATGGCTACTTTACTAGAAAACAAATATAATGACGCGCTTATGGACAATGGTCTATTCATAGCACAATATCCCAACTCTTATTAGTTATTTGACTAACGTTGTATTTATATATATTTATTAATTAAGAAATAATCTACTTATTTTTCTTTTTACTTTGTATGCTGATCTAAAGAGCAACGGTGAAATATATAAAATATGTAAATTGATTTTTTTACATTTCATCAGTATGATGTCTTAAATTTCTGGAAGCGGAATTGCGTTAGGCATTTTGTAACCCTAAGCGGCTATTTAAACTTTTGAAACCTTAAAATGAAAAAAAGAGAAAAAAAAAACGTAGAGAGCTGTGGTTATTAATAAAATCTGGTCCTGAATTTCAGTTACATACTCAATATCCTTTGTTTATTCCCTTCTAAGTTATGTCCCAATTACTGTTGAAAGGCGTTGAATCTTAGACAGACATATCTTATCAGCGTGCATTCTAACAAAAAATTATAACATAAGAGATTCATCTCAAACATACTGTTTACTTGTCCCAAATTATTTTGTGTGATCATTATTAGTTTGTAATGCAGATTGCATCATTATACATTTACATTAAATGTGAAACTCAGATCCTTTTTTTTTTTTTTTTTTTCTTTGTTTTAAACTATTGATTATAAAGCCTGTGTGAAAATACAATGTTGAATAAACTCTTAAAGCTATCTTATTGCTTGAATACCGCACATAACATAATTGGGCATTCAGATATGTTATTGTCACAAACTTTTTCAACAATCACATGAACTGTTTTAATAAAATAGGGAGTAATTCCGAATTTAATCACGTTGCATATTTTACTGCTTTTTGTTTTGGCCTCTTTTACTCCATTAGAGCCATGTATACTGCAAATTAGACACGATAAAAATTTTTTTGGCCAAAGATAGAAATATCTTAAACAGGGCGATGTGATGAGAGGTAATATTTTTGTCCTGCATATGTTAATCAATTGTGGTTCCACATTAACGATTGGTTACTTCCATCTTGAAAAAAAAATTATGATTTACGTCGTACGGCATCATGCCAATTCTATTTGATTTTTCAGCTAATTAGCTTGTGTGTACATGTATATATCTTGCATAGATGTATATTGAATAAAAGAGGTTTTAAAACAAGATTCGAACTGTTTTTTTTTAAAAAGAAATCAAATTGCAAATTCTACACTAATATACATACCATATGTAAAAGAATAATTTATGGGTTGAGGGGGTACCTTTTTTGTTACAGATAACAGGCTTTTATTCTTCTAAGCGCGATACAAACTTAGGGGATGACGAAATTGATGGTTCCTTATTTTTCAGTACCAAACGGAATTAAACTTTTCACATTGTTGAATTTAATTGGCCGGAAACCCGCTAGTTTCTATTGGAACTGAATGCAGACATATGCACATTTTATGTATCGATTGAGCAAACCGGAGTTTGAAAAGGTCCGAGACCTTAAAAAAAAAGAACATCGGAAAAAGGGAAATCAATATAAAGTCCCCACATTTCCGTACCTAATATGGAAACCACAACAAAAATAATGTTTTGGGTGCACAGGTGTATAAGAACATGAAAGGTCACGTGTTTTTTTTTGTTAGTGGAAACTTTTAGCGAGTTGTGAATCATTTTACCATTGAGAAAAAAAAAACATAGAGAGGTGTTAAGAGAAAAAGATAGAATAGAGGAGTATAACATACCTTTTTGAAACAAAAAGCATCTACAAGTTAAACTACAATGACAATGGAAGATGGAGACCCGCCTAAACGCCACCACATTAGCTCAGATACGGATATATTAACAGTAGACGTGCCAATCACCGCACACTCCGAAGAAGTACTCCATTTTCGTTTGAAACTAACACAAAACGAAATTACATCAGCTTCAGGTGCCTTCGCAGGATTTTTATCAGGATTAGTGGTTTGTCCATTGGATGTGGCAAAAACAAGATTTCAAGCTCAAGGGGCATATTTAAGATCTTTAGATTCCAGTAGTCAATCACAAGCTAAATTGACTTTTAATCAATGTAAATATAAAGGTGCATTTCATTCAATGCAATTAATATGGAAAGAAGAAGGTCTAAGAGGTCTTTATAGAGGTGTTGTTCCCATAACATTAGGGTACTTTCCGACTTGGATGATATATTTTAGCTGTTACGAGCAATTTAAAGTGTTTTATCAAAATGTTACTCATGACGCAAACGTTACATATTTTGCAAGTGCAATTTCATCAGGTGCAATTTCTACAACGTTGACAAATCCAATATGGGTTGTCAAAACAAGATTAATGCTTCAAATGGATAATGGTAAGACTATATATGATAGATTTGGACCCAACAATTTAAATCCTAATCATCATTGGTATAAAAGTACCATTGATGCTTTCAAAACAATGTATAAAACAGAAGGTATGGGTGTATTTTATAGCGGTTTATTACCATCTTACTTTGGTCTTGTTCATGTGGCCATTCAGTTTCCATTATACGAGAATTTCAAAACGTTATTTAATATAAGTGAAGGTGATGTTGATCAAAAACCTAGTATTATTCAATTTACTAAATTTGTTTTAGCTTCTTCCCTATCAAAAATGATTGCTTCTGGTATAACTTACCCACATGAGATTGTTAGGACTAGAATGCAGATGATTGCGAGTTCTAAAGCTGATTTAAAAGAATCACAACTTAGAGGTCTCTTTAGAGTTGTTAAAACAATTTTAAGGACAGAGGGAATTATGGGATTTTACAGTGGATTTGTTATTAACTTGGCAAGAACGGTGCCATCAAGTGCGATTACCCTAGTATCTTTCGAATATTTCAAGAAATACCTTCAAAAGTATAGTTGAAGATAAATCTGCTTTTCAACACTACTACTATTAATTGGCATTTTTTTTTTTTTTCCCATTCCAAATTTCATCATACTATTCAAACCTATATTCTTTCATACAAACGCAACCTTGTTTCTTATATTATTTTTTATACTCCCCTTTTTCATTTCACCTTCTTCTTTATAAATCTATATTTATTTCAATCGTTCTGACATCTGTCTATAATGTTCATCTATATTATTTGGACCCTTTCACTCCTTTTCGGAAACGTTCTTGCAAACACTGAGACAAAAGATGATCTACACAATAAATTACCAGAAACACTTTCAATCAACAACTTTGACAATTCACTAGAGTCTGGATTCCATTTAGTTGAGTTCTTTTCTCCATATTGTCCTCATTGTAATGCGTTATTACCAATTTGGACTGATTTATATGAAAAACATGCAAATGACAAATCAATCAAAATCCATCAGGTTAATTGTGTTGTTGATGGTGACCTTTGTGATCGTGAATCCATTAAATATTATCCAGTTATTAGATTTTATGGTCCCGGGTCCAAATTATTGGGTTCAATGACATCTTCAACGAGAACAGTTGATTCACTTGATGATTTTATTAATGAACAACTAATTAATTGGAGTGAAGATTTTGAATTTGAGAAGGGAATAAATCCAGTATTTGAAAAAAATCAATTAATAACTGGTTTGGAATTAGCTAATATACTATCTGGTGAAGAATTAAAAAAACCAATGTTGATTTCATTTTGGCCATCGCTTGATGATGATTTAAATGATTCAAATTTTCAGTCAGATCAAAAAACAAATAAACTATTCAAGTCCCATCCAATGTGCTACTTATTTAGAAATATTTGGAATTTATCATCGAAAGGCTTAAATGATTTAATTACAGATGATGATCTATCAATGAATTATTTTAATTGTAAATCAACTCCATCACTTTGTAAATCACTTGAATTTGATGAGTTATTAAAGTCTGGTTATGAAGATACCGTTCTTCCAAGAGTTGCCTTGGTTTTGCCCAAAAAAGATGGTGGTAATCTCATCCACTATCGTTTAAACGAAATGGAATTAGAAACAACGTCAAGCAATTCTTTTGTTAAAAGTTTAACTCATTGGACAAAATCATTAATTCAATCGAATAAAGGATATCAACCATTTAGAGAAATTCAAGGATTGTTGAATTCTAAGGAATCGTTAACTAATGCTGATAAAATAGGTGCATTTGAAGATTACTCAAAGGTGGGGTTTATCCTTGTCAATGATCCAAAATCTGCTGTTCCTGAAGATGACTTAATTTTTGACCATTTATTACAAGAAGTAGCAGATTTACCAACGGATACTTATCTTTTGAGAACCGGCGATATTGATGAAGTTAAGTCATTTTTAGAGAAGCAGGAACAATCACTAACCGAAACTTACATAAATCTTATACCAAAAGAAAATGAAACCCCAAGTGTATTTGATGAAGAACTTTTTACTTCCAAGACTCACACTACTTATCCAATGCTTCTTTGTATTAAAGCTGGTTCTTTAATTTCTCCTATGTATCAAGCTTTTCAAAGCAATGATATGAGATCTTATTCTAAACTATCAAAATTTATTCATCAAAACTCATTACCAATAATAGATAGATTAACCATTAGTAACTTGAATGTTCATTTTCCAATATATGATAAATCAATTCATTCTAAAACTGAAAGAGTAGTCATTTCTTTAACAGATTTCCAACCGAAGGGATTTTTTAATGCAGAATTTTATATGTCATTTGTTTACCACAAATTCCAATATTTAAACCAAAAGTTTCAATTTGCTAAAACAATTTTGGCAAGAGAAAAGAAAGCGGCAAACGTCAAGAAACTCAAGGATCAAAAAGCTGACTCTGTTGATATAATTAGTGAAATGAAAGAAGGTATCGAAAGTGCTTTCCAAAAGACTGATAATTTTGTTAATATGGTATACGTTGATATTAATGAGTGGCCAATAATAGTTTCAGAGATGAGATGGTCTAATATTGAAGCAAGTGATTATAAATCTGGTGATTCAATAATAGTTTCAAAGTTTCAAAATTCATACTGGGATAAATCAAGTAAAGATGAAAAGTTGACACAAACTAAACCATTTGAAACTGTTGAATTAATTAAAGCTATTAGTTTTCAAAATTTGAAAGGTAATAAGTTGAACAGCTTCCATTGGTTCTGGCTTATTGTTTTCTATATCTGCTTAGCAGTTGCTGTTGTTTATGGACTCAAGATCTGGAGAAAAAGAAGTCAGACACATTTCTTGAGAAAAGAAAAACTAAAAGGACTAGGATTGCTTGGATTGAATCCTGATGAAGTTTCTAAATCTGATTGATTAGACAATAGCATTTCCTATATAAGTTTTATATGAAATTTCATACATTTAGTTTTTTTTATAATACCAAGTAAAAAAAATTTTAGCATTTTCACGCTATCAACTTCTTTTATATAATACTATCATATTCTAAGGTTTTGAAGACTATAATAATGCATCGATCGTTCTCTAAATTATTTAGTCGAGCGTATGCAACTAACACTTATTTTAAAATTAGTCAAAATGATCTAAACTCTCTTGTGAAGTCATCGTTTTCAAAATTTAATGCCAATCTAAAAACTAATAATCCAAACAATTTTAGTTATGATTTAATTAAAAAAAACTACAATGAACCATTTTTGAAATCTTATCAAGCTGTTTTATTAAAGGAATCTAATTCGCTTGAAAAGGATATACAGAAAAGAATATCCAGTTTGGATTTTCAGTCATTTAATAAACCTGAGTTATCACAATCTTCATCTGATATATTAACACAACTAATGACACCAAATATTTCAAATTTAACTTCAATTTTGAGATATTTATTATTGAATAAAGAAAATTTAAACCATTTACCAATTAAATCTAATAAATCAAGTTTACATGACACTTGTGACTATATATTTGAAAATTTAATTTATTCAAAATTTAAACCATATTATTTACAGTATATATATGCCGATGAAAGTAATAGTCAAAATTTTAATGATAATATGACGTTAAACATTATGGATATTGATAATCCGTATGAATGGTTCCCTGAAGCTAGAAAGTTAAAGCGTAAATTTATAATGCATGTTGGTCCAACAAATAGTGGTAAAACATATAATGCATTAAAGAGATTAGAATCTTGTCAAAAGGGATACTTTGCTGGTCCACTTCGTTTACTTGCTAGAGAAGTTTACGATAAATTTCAAGATAAAGGTATTAGATGTAATTTAGTAACAGGTGAAGAAGTTGTTGTTGATATTGATGAAAATGGTAACAGAGCAGGGTTAACATCTGGTACTGTTGAAATGATTTCTCTTAGTGATAATTATGATGTTATAGTTGTCGATGAAATTCAAATGATTGGTGATGAATTTAGAGGTTCTGCATGGACAAATGTTTTATTAGGTGCAAAATCAAAGGAAATTCATTTGTGTGGTGAAAAATCTGCTATACCATTAGTTAAAAAGATTGTTGAAATGACTGGTGATGATTTAGAAATTAATGAATATAGTAGATTAGGTAAATTGATTGTTGATGATGAACCAGTCACCGTTAATGAACTTCAAAAAGGTGACTGCATTGTTTGCTTCTCAAAACCTGTTATTTTAGAAATGAAAACGTATATTGAAAGAGAAACTGGTTTAAAGTGTGCTGTTATTTATGGTGCATTACCACCTGAAACAAGAGCTCAAGAAGCGCAAAGATTTAACGAAGGTCATTATGATGTTGTTGTTGCTTCTGATGCTATTGGTATGGGATTAAACTTAAAAATTAACAGAGTCATCTTCACAACAACCAAGAAATACAATGGTAAGAATAATGTCATTTTGTCCAATTCAAATATTAAACAAATTGGTGGTAGAGCTGGTAGATTTGGTATTGGTCAAGGTGAAGGTCATATAACAGCAATTTCAAGAGATGAATTATATATAATTAAAAAGGGAATTGATGCTCCTATAGATTATTTGCAAAAGGCAATTCTTTGGCCTCCTGATGGATTATGGGTTAAGTATTATTCAATGTTTCAAGATGCTGATCAGTTAAATTCAATGTATAGAAGATTTGAAAAGGACTTATCAAATCATTATAAAAAGACTAAGGATTTAAATAAGGATTTCGAAATTCAAAGTCTTGATGAACGGAAAATGATTGCTAATTTTTTCTTTAAAAATAAATTATCTGATAAATTTTTTATTAATGATCAGTTGAAATGTATTTCATCACCAACAACCTTGACAAGCTCACCTAATAGAGCACTGAAATATATTACAGATGACTTATTTAGACAATTCATGGAAACAATCACCCTGAGGTTAAGAAAGTCTGCATTTGATTTTGATTCAATGCCACTCTATTTAACATCATCAGATGAGCTACCAAATGATTCCACAAATGTTAAAATTAGCCCAACTGGTTCAAGTTTAGTTGATTTGGAACCAGTTCCTCAAAATTTAAAAAATAAAATTATTGCCAATATAAAACATGCCAATATCAAAGAATTTCAAACACCAAGATCTTTAGTTAAACGCTCTTCACCTGTTGAAGAAAGATTACAAAAGTTAGAACAGTTTCATAAAGCAATGGGTACATACATGTGGTTATCATATAGATTTCCACAATCTTTTATTGATATTGAGGCCGCTAATAAATTAAGAGAATTAATTGAATATAGAATTTCTGAAATGTTAAGTAATTTGAGAGCTTCAAATAAATTAAATAAGAAAAAATATAAAACTTTTTAGACTACCTTTACTTAATTAAAAAGTTAGTTCATGTATATAATATAAAGAATTATAATTTGAATCTACAGTTCCCAATCGTCTTTAATACCTGGTTTAATCAACGGCTCATCAATTTGATTGATCCTTATATCTGAACATAAGCAACATGAAGTGGATAATATATTATCAATTTCATTTTTCAATTCTTTGATAATTAAGCTGTTACCACTATTTAACTTAATTGTCTTTTGTAATTTATAGATCTTTGTTTTCAGTTTATAATCATTAGAATTTAAAATTTCGTTAACAAGACAATCTTGATGAAAGGAATGAAAACAAGGAAAAATAAAAAATTTTCTTGATGTTAACAATTTATGACAAAGTAAACATGATTCATAAGGCTCAACTAATTGAAATGAATCTTTTTTAAAGTTTTTAATGTCACTTTTAATTTTTTCTGATTCCTTTAATGAATTTTCCAGCTCATTTGACATTTGAGAGATTTTATTTGATGTCTTTGTTAAAGCTTGAACAATATCATCTTTAAAATCATCAATTATAATAAAATCTGGGAACAATGGCAATATATCATTAATATTTAGTAAATCACATTTGGATATTAAAAATTTAATTATAACATCATATTTTTTATTGCTATTTGATTCAATTGGAATATCAAATAACATTTTATTTTCTTCAATAAAATTTTCATTTAAAATTAAACTTTTAACAAATTTATCAGCAATCATTAACCATACTTTTTTACGATCATTTCCAAGTGATTTATCGGCAACTCTTAATGCAACTTGTAATAAATTATTATCTAATGCTAACCTAATAGCATTTTCTAACTTATTTAAATATGAATAAATGTTAATAGCTGTTTCAACCCTTTGAAATTTAAAACATAGTCTCAATATAAAATCGTGATCAAATTTTAGTTCATTTCTTTCACTGGTTATCAGATTTGTTTCGTTATTAGAATTCATATCTAAATGCTTCAAAATATAATTTTCATTTTCTAAATTTGGATACGTTATTAAAATGGTAAAAAATGTATTATTAATAACTGTACTTGTATTCTTTTCTTCATAAATTAAAAAATTTAAATATCTTAGTGCCTCATTAAACTGCGGTTTAATTTCTTGAGCAAAAGCTATGTTTTTATTGTATGTTAATAATGCAGGTATTAATTTTAATGGATTAATTAATTCTTTCATTCTCATCCAAACGTCAACTGTTTTGGTTGGTTCATTAATGATTAAAACTGTTGCACTTTGATAAATTAATTCACAATCTCCTTGGACTAGCAAAACTTTTAATGCCTCTTCCCATTTATGTGATTGGATACAATTTTTTAAAACATATTGATAATCTTTGATACCGTTAGCAAACTCTAAAAGATCTGATTTCCTATTATGTGAGTTAATGATTTCATAAATGGTATCTCTATCAAGAGAATCTACATGAGTATTTAGGAACTTATGAAACTCTTTAATCAAGTCATCTCTTTGATTCAATTTCTCATCATTAAGTTTGGTTGCAAACATTAAAGTTTTATCAAATTCATTCAAATCCTCAATGTAAGATTCAACAATCCATGAACTTAATACAAACTTTTGACCTTGATAATATTTTGGCAACGATGATAATTTTGTCTTTAAATAGCTTCTCAAAATGGAATGATCATCCATTTCCAAAAACATTAATGCCATATTTTCAAATGACTCGTTTGTTTTACCAAATATTTCTGCTGCCTCTTTATAATTGCCTTGTTTCAAAAGATATTCACCTTTCCTTGAAAGAATTAGGTTATGTTTGTAAACATCATTAGTGTCCTTTACTAATTTTAAAGCTTCGTCAAACCTATTTTTATCCAGCAGTAATTTCCATATCCCATTTGTTTCATCAGTGGTGACAACTTCATAAATTTTGGTTTTGGAATATGCCCAGTATGTACCAATAGACTCATCAATTGTTAAATTGTTGAATTGATCAAGAAAATTATCCAAAGAATAAGTTTCTTGTAACATATGATTCAATTGATTATAAACAAGTAATGTATTATTATCAGATATTACTAATAAATAATACCTGGTAATCAATAACGATTTTGCCCTGTTTTTTAATCGTATTGTCGACAATTCCTTCAAAGATTTAAAATTAATATCACCAAACAATAATCTTTGCTCACCATCAAGATCAGAAACTGTTAAAATTGCAAATTGTTTACCATTTGTTGCAGTTAAAAAAATGTCATTATTTAAAAGGACATGTTGTTCAAGTTTGTTTAACATGCTTAATATGTTATGACCATAACTAGACAATGGCAATCTTAATTGAATAATTTTAGTCCCGACTTGAATATTAATTATATAATTTATCCCACTTTTAATATTTGAAAGTACTCTAGTTGAATCTTTAAAGGTACACACCTGTTTCAATGAAATCTCGTTGTAGTTCTCAATATGATATTCATAAATGTGATTGCCAGCAGACACCATAACAGGACCAGTATTTGTTTCAGATACTAATTCCTCAAAAAACGATAATGATGTTATATTCATACTTTTTAGTTTTGATAAATGTTTGATTTTTGAGTCGTTTTTATTAATATAATAATAGTCATTTTTAGTTGTTTTGATAACTAAATGATAACCAAACACGTCAGTAAAAACTTCTTCCACTAGTACAGTATTTTTCAATGGTAATTTTATAGTTATTACTTCTTCAGGGTTGTTTAACTCAATTCTGTATATTGTACCAGTGATAAGAATCAAAGAAAGCAAATTGGCTTTGACCACTAATGATTTTATTTCTGTTTTAACATCAAATTGCAATTGAACGGGTTCCACTGCAAATACATCTTCTTTTATAGACAGCGTTCCTATATTTGAGTTTGCCATCACTTTTAAATTTCGAAAAAAATAGGTGATATATATATTATTAACATATTTTTTTTTTCCTCATAAAAAAACATCTTCTTTAGTTCTTTTTATATAACAACTATGGTATCCATCCCTGTAAAGCTATTAAGTGAATCACAAGGTCATGTTGTGTCTTTAGAGCTCAATAACGGTGTTTCATATAGAGGCCGGCTCTTAGATGCAGAAGATAACATGAACGTTCAGCTTCAGGATGTAACTATAACGCAAAAGGATGGTTTATCAAGTCATAGCGATCGTGTATTTGTTAGAGGATCACAAGTGGTGTTCTTCTCGTTGCCAGAAATTTTAAAGAACGCACCGTTATTTAACCCAGATGTTTCAAGACCTCCTGCACCTGTTAGAAACCTTGGAAGAAGAAGATAAAATATTTATAATATTTAACAAGAAGAAAACAGCAATTATATTGTACATTATATAGAACCTAAATAATAAAAGAATAATTAAAAGACATAATGGTAATAACAAAAAAGGATGCAAAAAATCCTGGCAGTTACTCAAATCCTTCAAGGATATTTAGCACCTTTTCTAATCTAACTAAACTTTGGTCGTATCTAACTGGATTGAGAATCATATTAGCAGTAAGTCTACTTATTGAATCCACGACTCTTTCAATCAAAAACTTTTCTTCCATTGGAATATTCAAAGCTGAAAACTCTTGACCAATTACGATACCATCAGTTGCGTTTAGCAGTCGTGACAGTGTATCATATGAGAATGGCTTAATTGAAGTAGAATGTCTCTTCAAAGAAGATCCAGATTGTGTACTATGACGATTAGTGCTCTTGTTATGATGATGATGATGACTATGTTTACGGTGTGTCGAATGTTTAGAATGCTTTGAGTGTCTTTTTGATTTTAGTTCAGCTGATTCTTCTTTGATACCTTTTTCATTGGTTTTCGATGATGAAGCTTTTAATTTTGATGATGATTTTCGTTCATTTTGGTTAGTGTCTTTATTTTTATCTAAATTAACTAGACTTAATCCTCGTTCATGTGTTTCTAGTTCTAATTCATCTGTTAAATCTTCAGCTTCTGATCCAGATTCTAGTCTAATACTACCACTTTCATTTTCGGCTGTATGAAATGATTCAACACCGACAGATGAAGATAATGAAGTTCTGCTATGATCTTTGCTACCAATATTATGACTTTTTGAATGAAATTTTGTTTCACTAACATCTATGGATTTTTTAAGTGCATTAGCTTCTTTAATTAAATCATCTAATTGAACATTTAATTTCATTGAACTGGTTGATGATCTGCTACTTGAACTTGAATACCTTTTTCCGCTAGGTGAAGATAATGGGAATCTTGTTGGAGTAGAAACTTCCACAGAAACAGAAGGCAAACTGGATTTTGGTGGTGGTGAGGATTTAACGGGACTATGAGATTTATGTCTCAGAACAGGAGTTGAAGTCATTCTGGTAATCTTGGCGCTATCAATTGAGTTTGTTGGTCTTCTACTAGATCTTTTAGGAACATCGTTACTTTCAGTTGATGATTGAAACGAGGTCGATTTTGGTAAACTTGATTGGAATGAATTTGACTTTGGTAATCCATGGTCTTCAATATCTGCATTAACGTATTTGATAGTATCAATATCAACATGTTGGATAATACCAGAGTAATCAGACATGAAAGAAGATCTCATACCTCCTTTTTTCCATTCAATACCAAGTTCTGGTTTGTCTCCAAAACTATCTTGACCTGGTGTTAAGTCACCAAGAGAATCTTTATGATGGACAACTTTATCTGCATGTTCTCTCATAACAGCACTAATATTTTCCTGGTTTTTACGTATAAGTTGATCTAATGGGCTTCCTGGCTCCCTATTTATTGTTTTGTTTTCATCTATATTGCTGTCCATTTTGTCAAAATAAGTGAATAAATATTATTGAATAACAAATAAAAGGTTAATAAATAAGGGAGTTAAATTAACAATGTTAATAATTATGGAGATTGTTCTAATTTAACTAAACCCAAAAAAAAAAAACTCCAACTTAATTTTCTTTAAAACAAGCCATTTATCTGCAATAGAAGGGGGGGTTAAACTTTCTTAATATGGATTTCTCTATTTAATAATAGAAAAAATGATTATAAAAAGATGGCTGGTTTTTTATATTTTTATATTTTTGTTCAATGCACTTCGTGTTATAGATATTCCGCCCTTTTGCATATATACATTTAATTCCTAACGCGCTTTTAGAAGAAGCACAGTTATGCCTGTTTAACTATGCATGTCGTATCTGCCGGCTTTTATCACTGTTCCGGAAACGGTTTTGAATTTCAATTAATTTGCCGGTGCAAACTTGAGTCAAGTTGATTGCAGGTACATTCTAGTACCTTTCAACGTTAGCGAAATAGACGAAAGCTTTGTGCCTTTAGCAGGAGTTCAATATTATCATCAGGCAATTTATTCACTAGTGAGTTATAGATCGAAAAAAAAACAGGAACTCACAAAGCAAGTTTGGATTATTTAAGTGAAACAAGTTTTTATTCATTAATGAGACTCTGATTTAAGTTTTTGCAAGTCTAGAACACGATGGCTGAACACTAGTAAGATATTTGGTGATTACGTAGAATACTTAATCTTTTTACGAATTTATTATGTAGTAAGTAAATTATTCTATTAGTATCAAATACAAAAATTAAGTAGGTTTTAATATCATTATTCCTTCTGTTTTTAAAATATTATAAATTGATTTAAATGGAAAAAATGAGACCATAAGATTTTATTGTTCGGCTTTTGTTTTTGTAGTGCACATTTTACTTTAAACCATTTTTGGACATTAAGCTAGTTAAATTTTGCATACAACACAATAGAATAAAAAAAAAGACACATGAATCTGATATGGCAAAAAAACATAATTATAACTGTAATTCTTATGATACAGATATATTAAAGCAAGTTTATAGTTATTCTATTAAGGTCATATTCTAATAACAAAATTGTACATTAAACTGTAAAAAAAGATGATCTCACATACTTAGTAACACTAGTATTTGTAAAGATGGTAAAATACAGAATAACAGTCACTTTAATGTTCATGCTATTTCGCAAATTTTAATAAAAAAAAATGTTTATTATACACTATATAGCGCAAAAAGTTTTAAAAACTATTCCAATTCTGAAATTTCAGTTTCAGTAGCACGAAGACCCATTACATTGAGGAACAAGTTCAAGTTTTCAAGCAATTGATCATATTCTTCATTTTGACCAGCTTCTCTCATCTTTTGTGCTAAGTTTTGAACACCAAAGATTTCATCACGAACTTCACCAACAATAATTCTTTGATGAGATAATTGACCAGCAAGTGTAAGAGATGCAAGAAATTGCCAAATGTATGAATCGTCTGCATTAGCTTCTCTGTATCCATCACGACATGATAAGTATGGAGGGAAAAGTGTTTCTAATCTACCCTCTAATTGTTGGAATAATATATCATATGTACTAGTCCATTGTGACAATTCTGCTGCACTCAAAGAATTAGAGTAATCTTGTTTGATCAATTCCAACTTAGATACTAAAACTGTAATTAACTGTAAACCAATCTTTGTTGAACAAACAATTAATGTATTGTTATTTTGAATTAAAGTTTGCATTAAATTCAAAACTGTTGAAAAGTCTGACTCACTCAAGTAATACACAAGTGCCTTGAAAATAGTTTCTTCAAACAATTCAATTTTTTGTCTAACATCTTTAGGTAATTCACTTTTATTGAGAGAATAATTTTTATAAGAACCCTTGAAAATGACATCAAGTTTTTGCAAATGAGTAAAAATAAGTGAAATCAATTCAACTCTTTGTTCCTTATCAAGGAAATGAAACATTCTACTAAATAATTTCATAGTTTTATTAACAGACAAAATTGAAATAAATGGGTTAATAGTTTCATTGTTAGATGTTTTAATAACATCATTTAAATGAAGAGATTTCCAGAGTTCACTAGAATCAACAAGCTCTTGTTCTCTTTCTGCGGACTCTAATTTTAAAACTTCGTTATAGATCTTTTCAATAATTGATAACTGGAAAGATCTTGAAGATTTAGAAAACGAATATTCTTTCGGTAAGATATCACTGGTTTCTTGTTCTTCCTTTTGAATTGCTAATTGTCTTCTTGGAGCATTGCTTGAACCAACAAAAACTTTACCAAGTGCGCCTTCTTTCGAGAGAACACCTGCTCTTTGTCCCCTCTCCTTTGCAACTGAAACAGCTTTAGAGACTTGTTGCTGCATTCTTTGAAGTGCAATATCAGCTCTCTTTGATCTACCACCTAACCTATGACCAGATTGATCGAGATATTTTTGAGCAAGGGAATTCATATCATTTTCGTTAATTGCAGAATTTAAAACTTTGTAAACTTGGGCATAAAAGTCTTCATTGTAAGGATCTTCTGTAACAATTTGAGAAAGTTGAAACCTGGTAACAAAATCTTTATCTTTTGGAGTCATAAATCCTGAAGCACGAGTGATTCTTGCAACCTTCTGTTGTCTTCTAGCAAACTTTTCACGCTCTTCAGGACTCATTTGTTCTAACTGTTGTTGAATCATTTGCTGATGGGCCAATTGTCTTTGATGATGATTCATGAAATGGCCTCTTTGTTGTCTATTATAGTGATGTTGATTATTGTTATTAACGTTACTAATAGTTTCTTCATCCATTGGTGGTGGAGTTGGAGTATTCGAAGGTGAAAGAGTATTTACTTGATGGTGATGAGTTCCAAGGACACTCTTCGCTTCTGCAAGACTTGGCATACTATTCAAATCAACTTTATGATGTTGAGAAAGTTGAGAAGCTTGTTGAACATTATGAGGAACCTGTTGTGGAATTTGATGTTGAACTTGTTGTTGAACTTGTTGCTGCTGTGGTTGCATTTGTTGCATTTGTTGATGAGGTAACTGTTGATGAAATTGTGGAGGAATAGCAGCCAAATTTGGATTAAACATTGGTTGATTACCTTGAGGTGGCATTATATTGCCTGGATAACCCATTGGTGGTTGCATTGGTAACATTTGTGAATTAGCTAACATCATTTGAATCATTGCTTGAGTAGCAGTTTCAATATTTGGGAAACGACCTTGAGCAACAGCAGCAAGCATTTGCTGTTGAACTTGAGGTGAGCAAAGTGCTTGAGTAATCTGTGGTGGAAAAGGGAAGGGTGGCATATTGACAGAAGGAGTTTCATTAACCTTTAACTTTGATTCAATTTCTTCCATTGACAAAACTCTATCATTTTCTTCTTGAGATTGTTGTTGTTGTTGTTGTTGTTGTTCATCTGCCCATAAAGAAGCCATAGGTTGTAAAACTTCATTTACAGGATCATTGGCAGCCCTTGCATAAGAAATTGTTTGCTTTGGAACATTAGTTACTGGTTTTAATGATGATTTAGAAGATGAACCAAACCCAAAGTCAAAGTCATTTCCTAATCCATTGGTGGCATCAGTCCCGAATGTTTCATCATTGAACGCATCATCCTCTTCAAAATCATCAATGTTATTCTGGCCTCCGCGTTTGGGAGGGGCTGATGAATCAAACCCAAAGAAGGACATTGTTTAGCTATAAATTTCACTGTAAAACTTGTTAATTACTAAAACTGCTGAAATTTTTCGCCTTCCATTTTTTCAACATCTTGAAAAAATATTAGTGACACACTTTTTAAAATGACAGTTGTGATTTTTTAGTTTTTAAGTTTTAAAATAAAAGTGAATATTCGATGATGTAAAGAAATATAAAGAGGTATAAAGGGCCAATTGAAAATCGTCATTTAACTTCAAACCTTCTACCACTGGCAGTCTTTCTTTCAGCACGAATTTCCTCCTCATCTTGATCTTTTCTAGCTCTGTTGAGAATTTTTGTAAAGCTTGTTACTCTGTTTCTCATTCTTTGATGTAAATAACATTTGACGATTTTGATATGGTAATGGAAATAAGATCTAAATAGTTGAATGTGAGTAATTGAATTCCATTTCACATCCTCGGTAGATAAATGTCTTGGAAATAAAACAAATGTAATGTAAACCTTGTTTCCGGTATCCCTTTCTATGTTTTTAATTTCGAGTGGAACTTCATTATGAGAGTTAATAACTTGAGGGGCCTTTTGAATTGACCTCTTTCTAGCATCACTGAATTCTTGTAAAAATACCTTTGAAAAAACTCTATCAGTTTCATCATTAAAAACTGTTGAAAATATAACGGTAACTCTATCATTTGATGGCTTGATAAAAATAGATTCCTCTCCACGATAATCTAATTTAATCACCGCTTCATTTGAATTAGACGCTGCAACACTATCTTCACCATAGATGTTATTTGGGTCCGCTGGATTCTCTTTTGCCAATTCTTCATATCTAGTAAAGGCTTTAAGAAAGGGGGAAGCAAATGAGTTTCTCTTTAGCAAACTCAATTCAGAAATAAGTTCTGCTTTGGATTCTTCATCTAATTGTTTTTTAGCTAAATCGATATCAACATAAAGTGAGAAATTATAACCAGGCTCACAATCTGAACCGGAGAGTGTTTGAATAAATGTATATTTAGAATACCTCTTTTCAAGCAATTCAACAGCACCATTATTAGCAAGGTCTGACCAGCATTTTATTTCAATTGAAAGTAAAATCTTGGTCTTTTCACCTGGTGTTGAAAGATGGTATGTAGTAAAATCAAAATCAGTAAGAATTCTGTCAATGGTGACGGGATCACTTTCTGGATCTAATGCTTCTGCAAATGCAGATTCAATTAATGGATTCTTAGCTTCTAAATGTAACATTTTATAAACAACGGCGCCTGTCTATATTTCAGTGGAAAAGAGTTATTAGTTGCTGAATATGTAAAACTGCGGGTTTCTGTTTTCATTTTAAGAAATGATTTTGGCGATTTAACTTTTAGCTCATGACTTTTAAAATATCACAAAAAATTAAACAAAATTGTAATACAACTTGATAAATATTAATAAAAACGTAATAGTAATAATACTATAATATTAAACATAGAATATTAATAATAATAACAACAAAAACAAAAACAAATAATGGGAAAAGAAAAAAGATCAGAATATATAACATCATTTCTTACTAGATAAGTCTGCAAGAATAGAATCGTAAACCTTAAGGACTTCTTTATTATCTTGATTTGTACTTACAGCGTCAACACCTGCTGATTTATCACTCTCGCTCATTAATTTATTAACAAATAAATCACTCATTTGAATATTATTAAGACTTAAGTGCTTCAATAAACTAACGATATCATATGGATCTTTAGCTCTTGATAGCGCCTGTTGAAATTGCGATCTACCTGTCGTTGGATTTTCTTCAAATTTTTTAATAGAATTAACTAATTCGTCATCAATATCAATATCTTTATCAAACTGATAACTTGATCCACGCTCCATAAATTTATTCAACAATGGATCTGCTGCTGGCTTTGAATGATCAAATTTAGCACCTTTTTCCTTTAGAATTTCAGTAGTTAACTCCATAGACTTAGCAATGGTTGAATCCATAGTAACTAACTTGATTAAAATTTCTTTACCTTCTGTACTTAATTTATTTTTTACATACATATCCATTAATTCGTTCCTAAAGGAACATAACTGATCTTTCAAACTAGATGCAAAAGTGAGTACTCTATTAAGTTCCTTTTTGTCAATATTATCACTTTTAATGGCACTGTAAATATAGTCTGTCAAACTCATTCCTGATGGTATTCCAAATTCTTTTTCAAGCGTAGCCTTATCTTTTTTGGAAACAATTTCTAAAATTGATTTTTGAACACCGTCTTTTAAACCTTGACTTTCATATAATTGTCTTTCAACATTTTTCATTGTTAACAAGCCAATTCTTTCCTGGTATTTGCTACTAACAGTTGCTTTATCAAAATTGATAGAATAAAGAGTGGTCGAAACCTCCAATGTCTTACAAATCAGCTCAAGAACTGTATCATCCAACTCTTGACCTGCAATTGAGACATAGTTAATATTTTTCATAAGTGATAGTGTAGAAAGAAACTTAACTAAATCAACTGTTGATAAATCACAATTATCCAAATTTAATCTACCAAGATTATTCCAACATGGTAAATAAGCACATAATTTATCCACATAAGTTTTGAATAACTTTTTATTGCCAGATAAATCTAAGTACTTCAATTTTGGTAAATGTGAAATATTATCAAATAAATCACCAAGGTCCTTTGAATCTGTTAAATTACAACTGTTAAAACTTAACATTATCAAGTTGTTTTTATTAAACGATGATTCTTTAGCAAATTTAACAAATGGTTTGAGAGATGTTGATAAATCATTATATGCTAAATCTAAACCAACAAGGGAAGTGTTCTTAGACATCCATTCAGCAATGATATAACAATGTTCTTCCGTTAATTCATTATATGCCAAGCCAAGCTTAGTAGTATGTGGAAGGGCAATATTCAAAAGATTTGAAAAAAGTTTGAGATTAGGTATTTTACACCCTGTTAAAATTAATTCATCGAGGCCACCTCTGAAAATTATTGCGGCAGTGAATAATGCCCAATCTCTATCTGATCTGTCATTAACATTAGATACCATTCTGGTATCGGTTGGGGTCTTGTTTTTATTTCTAATTCTCTGAGTATTAACATCTAACGTTGGGCATTGTGTAATATCTAATCTTTTAAGTGCCTTGTTCATAGTAAGGAAATACGTTAACATTTTCCACCCTTCGTCATCAATAGGAGTATTTCTTAAAGTGACTTTTTCCAAGTATCTTTTAAACATCAATGAAGAAAGAACGATTCTAAACATTTCTTGTGTAAAAGAAACACCATCGAAGGCTATATAAATAATAGGTGCAATTCTAATAAAATCTGTTAAAGACCAAATTTCAATCATTGATGGTCTTGGATTTCTTAAATGTAAATATGGAATTGGGTCAGTGCTACCTTTCGGAATTTGTTTCAAAGTTGCAGGGATTGGTAAAATTTCACGTAAATGACAACATCTAGTATACAATTCATCCATTTTTAATGTAACAACAGGTTTTTCCATTTGTTTCTTTCTCTTTACCATTGGTTTATCAATTTTTAGGCTTTCCTTTTGGGTGTCAATTTTATCAATTTCTTGTTTTTCTCTAGCTCTTAATGCAGCTGCATCTTTATCAGCAGCTTTAATTGTCTGATCCATTGATGCAGTTGAATCTGTTTTTCTCATCGAGGATGCACTAACTGAAGTGCCGCCGTGTGTATGCATAGTCTCTTCATGACCTTGAGTTGAGGCAACTAATTGCGAATGACCAGAACCTCCAACAACTATACCAGTTGCAGAATTCAACTTATCTTGAGGATCAATTTTGTGAATAATGATTTCACCGTTGCTCATTAATTCAACATTACCCTTTCTTGGATTCCTAGAAGGAATTTGCTGAGGTGGATCACACACAAAAGTTGTTGTTGCAAATGCAACTTTTCTCATTGGCTTTACTTCAGTCAAAGTTTTTAAGGGTGGTCTTCTTTCATTTCTATTTGGTGGGCGAGTATAAGGAATTGGTTCAAATGAAAACGGTGGAGTATCTTCAGATTCATTTAATGCACCGCTTAACATCAACCATTCAGGAGATTCGGTTTTAGTTTTGTGAAGAAAATTACCAAAGACAGAAGACTGTTCTCTTTCTTTTTTGTTTCTAAGGTAAATTTCTTTTTCAAGGGAACCACCAAACTTTGGCTCAGATGATAATGCTGATGGCCAGTGTGGTTTATCAGGATGTGGAGGAATAACGCCTTCTTCATAAACGTGTCTTTTGCCAACATTTGCAGAAAAAACCTTACCTAGAATTTTTAAAGTTTTAGAATGATCTGATTGATCGTTTTCTTCGTAGTCTTCTAATTCCATTAAATAAGCAGATAATTGAGGATCAATATCATTAACTTGAAAAGAAGAAGGTATTATATCAGAGTTGGATACCTGATTGGATGCTAGACTAGCATCTAATGTAAATGCATTTCGATCTTGCGCATTTAGAGAAAATCCCGTATTTGGTCTAGCCGAGTCAGAAGTTGATTCCGACATTGTTCTTGATAATTGTTTATCCAGGGTAGAAGATTTTCTATCAGTGGAAATACTCGATGCAGGACTACCAATGTTTGCTTTGGTTGATAATGAATGTGTAGGTGCTGGTACTGGTACTGACGCTGGTGCTTGTGTGTGAACGTTTGCTGCTTTTTGTTCAGGCATTGGAGATGGTGTTTGGTTTGGTGTTGAAATATCTTTCTTACTGTTACCAAATAATTTCTTAAAAAACCCTTTCTTCTTAGGAACGGAAGTATTTAAGGAAGAGGAAGAAGTAGCAGTACATATTGGTGTACAGTTTGGTAAATTTGATTTAAGTTCTATTTTCTTTGACTTCAAATTACCAACATCCGAAGTGGCCACATTAGTAGAAGTTCTCTTTAGGGCATTTTGATTGTTGACACTACTGTTACTTGAAAATCTTGATAACGTATTACAATTTAGTTTGGCATCTGCTGTTTTAGAACGAGACAGTTCTACTAAAAAATCCTCACCATTACGCTTGAGTAAACCAGTTGATGATGCCTCTGTAGTTGGCGATGCCTTGTTAGATGTTGCTGTGGTATTTTCTGATTTTGGGGGTTTTAGTGTTGCTTGTGGAGTCTTTGCTGTTCGAATAAACCAATCATAGTCTGTATTATCAGATTGTGACTTTAGCTGTGAAAGTTCTTTTTCCAACCGTTGACGAAGTTTATCGTGCTGGGAGTCCATGGCACTTGTTTCTCTTATGGATTTCGATAAAAAAGCTGTGGGGGTATCAGGGGAGAATATTTATTGTTGAAAGAATGCGCCATTTAAAGGTGATCATTTTTCTCCTCAAAAACCACACAATTAAATGGCCAATTGTTTAGTTGTAAATGCTAGGGGAGAAGCTGCTAGGGCAATTCTTAGAGAGCTTGCTTCTGCTGGCTACTTTGTTTATCTTTCCTTACCAAAATCAGATTTATATGATTTAGAATTACTTTCTATGACCAATCCGGAGTTGGATTCACACTACACAGTAATCCAATTCAACGATGATGACTCTGCTTTGCAGTCTATAAAAGAACATTTGCAAGCCAAAAAATTTCGTGTGGATAATGTTGTGTGTTTGAACTCTTCAAACTCCAATTCACTAGATACTAGTGATTTGGAACTGGTTTCTCAATTGGAAGATAATGGGATTACGGGAGTTAATACGAACGTTGTTGTTGGTATCGAACATGGTGAAGAGATTTCGGACACCACACATAATGCTTTGCAAAAGCAAATTAGCTTGTTGGAGTCTACTTTGACAGTCCATTCAGTTTCTAAACTGTCTACTGATGGAATTAAGGTTGATGAAGAATTTGGTTATTTAACAACAAACATTGTTCCTTATCTAAAAAGAGCCAATTTTAAGGTCAAAAGTGTTGCTAGTACTTATGATATTATTAAATTAATTCTCTACTACATTTTACCAGATGCTTTGTTATCTTTCATTCGTTAACTACTATTCTAATATTTTTTTTATCTTGTTTCAGGTCTCATTTCTCTGCCTTTTATTATATCATGTGTATACACTGTATATCAAAATTGCAATTATATCAAAAAAATTATTCTTTTTTAATTCTATATTTAATACAAAACATACATGTTATACAAATACTAGTTTGTCTTTGTTTTGGAATGGTGGTGGGGGCATTTTAGTATAGTTTTGTCCATACAAATAATCAGAGTCCTTTGTTGAAACTCTAAATTCCAAACTTTCACAATCTAAAAAGTCAGAATTGAGTTCTTTGATGTTACTGACACCTAAGAATTTCATATCTCTTATAATTTCACTCTTAAGAATATCAATTGCACGTTGAACACCATCTTTACCATACAACTGTGAAACTAAAAATGGTGTTGAGATAGCAGGTGTTGCGCCCAAACAAATTGCCTTTAAAACATCAGAGCCACGTTTAAACCCTCCTTCAACAAACAACTCAAACTCCTTATTTGATGTTCCTTTGTTATATTTATGAACTTTGTAAAGAATCTCTATTGGAGAAAGTCCCTGATCAAGTGTTTTACCACCATGATTTGAAATCAAAGCCCCTTGAAATCCTAATTTTTGACATCTAATAACATCTTCAACTGTTTGAACACCTTTGAGAACTATTGGAACTTTGCTTTTGTTTTTAATTTCAACTAGATCATCCCATGTCAATCCAAATTCAACAGGTGGCAATTGGATTTGTGGTGAAGGGTGAGTTGATTCTTGATGTCCTCTTGCTTCTAGCTTTTTAAAATGTTCCAGGTTACCTTTAACAGGGGAATCAATTGAAATAAAAAAAGCTTTAATGTTTGGATGATTTGCTTGTATTTCTTTTAAGTGATTAGCAGCATTTTTTAATTCTTCTTTAGTGTCAATTGAGTATTGATAAAATAAGGTGGTGGTGCCATGAGCAAAAGTATTCAGTGGAACATGTGAATTTTTGGTAATCATTGGAACAACACCATTTAACGTGGCAGCGTCAACTATTAATTGATCGCTACCATTTCCGTTCATAAGTTCTGATCCGGTAAAAGCACCAATTACAAAAGGAACATTAGAATCACAGCCTAAAATATTAGCAGAAGTTGAATTATTTTGAACGTTAACAAGGCATCGTGGTTTAAAGAATATTCTACCAAGAGCGTTCCTGTTTTCAAAAATAGTGTATTCATTATCTGTACCCGACTGAATGTATGAATAAACTAATGGAGGTAACAAATGCTTTGCAACAGTTTCAAAATCGTTCAAGTTGAATATTTGAGAAAGCGATGGCTTTTGTTCATCTGAGTATGAGATTAACTCTTCTGTTTCAGTTAATGGCTTTTTAGTTTTTTTTCTTGGTTTCATATGCTGTTTTGCAAGTTCTTTATAAAAATCATGTTCACTGGATGCAACGATTGGTGTTGTGTCATGGCTCTTTTCGGCAGTGGTCTTTTTGGTTTTCTTCTTGCTTGTTTCCTTAACCAATTCACCTTTATACCAATCCTCTGATAAATACCTATCTAAATATCCTTCTGTGTGTTGCATTCTAAAAGACCTAGTGGCATCTTTACCGGCAAACTTCAACAACTTATCAACACCGCCGGGATGACATTCTAGAAATTCTGTTACATCGTAAACATGACCATGGATCGACACCCAACAATCATCTTTATTTGAATGTTTATTCAACTCTGCTAATGTAATGATTGGAGATGTGTCTGCATTGATTGGCTCGTCATTGAAAACAAGAATAGAGGAATTCCAAACTAAAATAGAACCAAGTGTTAGGCTAGAAGCAGGTTTCCAATACTGACGAAAACCTTTTTTAGCCAACAGTTTAAACATTTTTATGTGTATTTTTAACGAACCAATATAGCCACTACTATCATTCCTAAATGTGCTTATAGCTTTATATTTAAACAAGATCTTAGAGTTGAAGCGATAACAGCTTTTTCCCCAATAAGGAAATAGCCGCAGATAAAATATCTGAATATTTGACAATTGTAAGCTTGATAACAAAAAAAACAAATATCTGATAACTACAGAAAGCGTTTTGTGTTAAATATACACATTATTATTATAAATGGATGTTTATGATGCTAATTGAAACAACCTAAAAATGAAAAAAGTGTGCTTTTCTTAATTTTAAAGTTTTAGAAATTTAGAAAATTTCATTAAAATCGCCTAAAGCTCAAGAATTCAACTATAACACTTGTAAAAATACTGCTCAAACTTATTATATATATTTCACAATATGTGCTTTATTATTGTCGCACCTTTTTTTCTTTTAATAAAAGTTGATAGTTGCGAAAAAAAAATGAAGAATTTAAATCAACCTCCACTCTAAATATCCATACCCGTCCACAATAACGAGTTTTGTGTAGATAAATTAGCATTAAATAAAATAAGATGTTCAGCGAAACTTTTATCTTTGTTGTTGCCGTTATTGCCAATGCCTTGTGTCTTTTTTCAGAAGTTTACTTTACCATTTCCTTTTCTGACTTAGAATGCGATTACATTAACCCAATTGAATTATGTAAGAAATTAAACAAATTTATTGCACCAAAGGCTTATGTTCATGCTGGTCTTTCTGTTTTGCTTTTACTTCACGGTTACTGGTTTGTTTTCCTTCTTAACTTACCTCTCTTGGCTTACAATGCAGACAAAATCTACAAAAAGGCTCACCTCCTTGACGCTACTGAAATCTTCAGAACCTTGAGTGCCAACAAAAAGGAATCTATTTGCAAGTTGGTTTTCTTCCTTTTCCTCTTTTTCTTCTATTTATATAGAATGATCGCCGCTCTTATTGCTGATGATTGGGAATAGTTTAGGTGGTTTTTCATTTTATAATTCAATTAATTATAAATTACATTTATATTCGTGTCTATGTCAAGGGTATTTATTTATTCTGTACTAAAATATTACTTTTATACATTACACACTTTGTTATTATACATTGCTTAGTTCTTCTAATTTATTATTGAGCTTTTTAAGTTTATGCAAAAGAATTTCTGATCTAGTTTGTTCCTGTAACCCAACTGGTAATCCATTATTGAGTTTTGATAATTTCCATTGAATCTTACTTGCTAAATCAGGTTCCTTTTTCAATCCATGTTCAATTTTCTTATACAAATCAATCTTTAAATCATATTCCTTTCGTATTTGCAAAAACGATTCTCTTAGCTGCTGTAATTCAATAGCAACCTGATTTCTTTCGTCTCTAATTGCAAAGACTTCAGACCTAACTTCATTCTTTTTATTGTTCACATTATTCAAATCACTCATGAGTAATTGACTACTCAATTTAAGATCAATTAGATTCGTAAAATAAGATGATATTCGTTGTATATAATCTTTGAAGAGAACCCTAGTCTGTTCCCTAATGGTACTTTTTTCATTCTTTTTACCATTTTCAACTAATTTTTTGCCAATCATTGTTGCCAATTCGTTGGATTTAAAATAGTCACCCACAATTTGACTAATAACATCTAAACCGATCAATTTGGCTCTATTGTGGGGCATTCTTTTATACTTAACCTTAATTCCAATTGCACCCGCCTTTGCACGGGTTTTGTTTCCTATAGTCTTCCTTCGACTGACGGCAACCCTAGCATCTCTTCTTTTGTCTCGATGTTTCTCTAATCTTAAACGCGTCATTTCACGATGTTTACTAACAATATCAGTATTAGCCCGCTCCACAGCGCTTTCTAGAGCCAAAGGTGGAGCTTCCAAGACAAGCTCATCCATATTGGTAGCTCGTGTACCCTTGCCTCGTCTCCGGTTTTCTCTTCTTTCCTCTCGACGCAACATTCCAGTTGTTTTATTTACTTAAATAAGTATTTATATATTTCAAAGAGTAAAAGTAAGGAGAAAAAAAATATCAACACAAAATATGAATTCTGCCATCATCTTTGTACGCTATTCCTCTTACAAAATCAAGTATTTTTCCTTTATATTTAGGAATTGAAGCTGATTTTGATTTTATTGGCTTAGACACCTCTTTTCTCAATACTTATAAGGGTTTTTAACTCTTTTTTGCTTTTAATTTGATACAATGTCGTCGGACTTAGAAACTCAATCCATATCAGAAACAGAATCGCATAGTTCATCTCCTCCTACCCCTTCAATTCCTTCACAATTGACTGCAGGAGATAACCCATCGATGGAATACGTTATTAATCCTATTTCCCTGCCAAAGCCACCAGAAAACCCTGCTAATACAGTGCCTTCAAAGACTCTCTGGATGGGTGATATTGAACCTTGGTGGGACGAGCCTTTTATTGTTGACTTATGGGCCAAATTGAATAAGGTCGTTGAAGTTAAAGTCATCAAACCCAAACAGGGGCTTTTAATTCATCAAATGGCTAAATCAAATGGACAATCTACTGGTAAACATTCAGGTTATTGTTTTATTGAATTTGAAACTCCAGAAGAGGCAAATGATGCATTAACATTAAATGGTACTATCATGCCTGAAAACGAAAAACCATTCAGATTGAACTGGGCTTCTGCTGCTACTTTAAATTCAGAAATTGCACAAACACCGGAATATTCTCTATTTGTTGGTGACTTATCCCCAAGTACAACAGAGGCACATTTATTAGCGTTATTCCAAACACAATTTCAATCTGTTAAAACTGTCAGAGTTATGACCAATCCGTCAACTAGTCTTTCAAGGTGTTTTGGATTTGTTAGATTTAGTAATGAAGATGAAAGAAAAAGAGCCTTACTTGAAATGAATGGAAAATGGCTTGGTGGTCGTCAAATTAGAGTTGCTCTTGCAACTCCAAAACATCAGCAAATGAATAGTTTCAACAAACATATGACACCTCGTCATTTATCTCACCCCCCTTTATCAATGGAATCTATGGATATGTATCAAGGTGGTGCACCAATGCAAGGTGTCCCAATCGGTTACTACTCCTTTGGTCATCAGGGTCCAAATAATGATCAACTATATAATGACCCTAACAATACCACTGTTTTTATTGGTGGTTTAGCAAACGGTGTTTCTGGGGATACACTTGCAACTTTATTTGAACCATTCGGTGAAATTGATAACATTAAAGTTCCTCCAGGTAAGGGCTGTGGTTTTGTTAAGTTTACTGAACGAAAGAATGCAGAATCTGCAATTCAAAATATGCAAGGTTTTATTATTGGAGGATCTCGTATCAGGCTTTCTTGGGGTAGATCCAATAATAGAATAAATATGAGAAGGCAACAGCACATTCCACCACCCCATCATCAACCTCAACAATTAATGACAGGTGCAATGTTTGACTACCCACCACCCCAACAAATGATGTCTCCTCAGCATCCTGTTAGTAATGGCCAAGTTCCAATTGATAGATATACACAGGGTCCTCCACATTCAAACCATGGAGGTTTAGTTGGTATTCCACCAGGAATGCCTCATCCATATATGTACGATCCATATTATGCATCACAAAGAGCTAATAATGTTGGTGTTGAAGGACCTGATGATGTTAGTCAGGGTGTACTAATAAACGGAGATGGTACTGAGGGAATGCCAATGTCACCACCTCGATTTGCTACTCCAATGGATCAAAACGGACGTTATATGTATATGCCTGCTAGGGGATTTCCTGATCTAATGGGGGGTATAATGGATAACTATGATGGTATGGTTGAATACTATGAGCTTCCCGAAGGAAGTAATACCAAAAATTGAATAAAGTTTATTTATTTATTATTATTATTATTATTATTATTGATTTTTTCCAGTTCAATATCAGAGTATTTCATTGGGTTTTTAATATTGATTGGAATTCATTGAGTTTTGGTTCAAAAGCATTTCATATTTTTTTTAAAGTGTTATTGTTGTTATTGCTTTGTCGCTCTTTTTTATTGACGAAATAGTCATTACTTATAGTTGATGTTACTTTTATTCTGGAAATAGAAAAATATCGATGTATTTATTATACTTGGTATTCACAAGGTTTTTGAATTTACGCTTATTTCATTCTACTTTTACCCTTTTCTTTTTTTTCTTTTCTTCTTTTCTTCTTCTTTTCTTCTTCAAATTCTTCTTATTGTTATTATTTGTGCGTTTCCTTTTTCTCCTTCATCATTTTATTATTTTTATGAAATTTATTGATTTTATTTACTTCATCTATTCTTTTTTGTATTTAACTGAAATTATTATTTATCTTTTAGAAAAAAAAGTTTGAATTATCCTGAGAATATTATAAGTTAATTATAAAGCTAATTTTGACATTTCTTTTGTGATGTCCTCCTTAACTGGTATACCTGGAAAAGCTTTTAAAATCTCAGTGACATCATTTGCATTTAATGTACACCATTCTTCTACTGACCAAATATCAGTAACCTTTTTTAACCAATTCATTCTCTTTTTAATTACATCCGTTTCTTCACCAGGACAAATATCAGATCTCATTTTTGATCTCAATAATCCTAAATTTTCAACAGCTCTTTCTAAATCTAGATTGTCAAACATTGGCTCTAACATTTTAGTTCTAATTCTATTACACAATCTTGGCGATTTACCATTTGTTGAAATCATTAATTGAAGTGGACCTTGCCTATAAACAGAACCAAAGTAAAAATCACACTGACTAGGCTTATCTGCTAAATTAACTGGCAATGACAATATCAAAGATAAGTTATAAATTTTGAGTGATAATTCGTACGATGGTAAGCAGGTTAAAACTAAAGCAAATTGATCATTTTTAAACTTTAGCAAATCACTGTTATCGCCTGAGAAAAATTCATTTAAATTATTATTAGCTTGAACTTTGTTCCGCAAATTCGGCTCCTCATACATGGTTAAATCATTTGGCCTAAATTCTCTGATTTCAAGTTTTTCCAATAATCCTTTTTCGTGATACTTCAGGAGAACAGGATGAACATCTGGTCCAATCACAGTTATTTTAGCATCTGCTTGTAATAAATTATTCACCCTTGAAAGAGCAACCTCACCTGCCCCAACAACTAGTACGTGTTTGTCTGTCCACTTAATATGTTAGTATTTGAATTCTTTTGACTTTCACAGTAACCGTAAAAATAGTTAAAATTTTAGAAAACGTACTTCTCACTTGCCAGGCAAGCATTAAAGATCCGCCACCTTTTGGTATATTAAGTTCCTCATCAGCTGACATATTATCTCTCGATTTTTTTCCTTGTACCAAGTTAGAAAAAAAAACATTAGTTAAATTATGAAAAATTTCGGTGTTCGGAGTTTTTTCTACAAAAAATATATTCAGATTTGCTCATGACAACATCTCAACAGTTTTTTATTACTTTATTTTAACAACCTTAGACGGATAAATATTTAAGTCTTTTTTTTGAAAAAGTTCATTAATGATGCTTGCTTCTTAGGAGCTGCTTTTTTTGTTTCAATCTTATAGTTCTGAGGTGTGGGACTTGAGCGTGAATCATTAAGAATCTTGGTATTGGATTTTGAAGATGGTGGTGGTCTCTTTACATTGCGTTTTGTTGTAATAAACCCATCTGCATCTGTAACAGTTTCAAATTCAGGTATATTTTCCTGTATCTGTTCTGTGCCTGTAGCTGTATTTGTATTATCATTTTCTGCTAACTTCTTTGTAAAAAATTTATCAACGTTGGACTTCTCTGTTATAACATGATCGACATCCAAATTATCATCCGAAACAGCAACATTATTTTCAGCTTCACCAATATCAATATCATCTATTGTATCTCTTTTATTGGTAACAATTTCATCATCATCATCACTAAATTCGTCATCGTCAAACAGACTTTTCAATTTTTCTTCTTGCTTTTTTAAAGAATTTCTTTCCTTTTCCGACATAATTTTTGTTTTCTTTGTAATTGTAAGATCAAGATTATCATCCTCATCTTGTGGAACACTATCAGCAATGACGCCTGTGTTCCTCTTTCTTGAAACATACTCAGTTTTAGGTTTTGATGGTGCTGGCAGTGTGCTTGCTTTTCTTGACACGTAACGAGATTCATTAAAATTCTTATTGGTCGTTTCTGGCTCAATAGTGGTTTTTGTAGCTATAGATTCAGTCCTAGTACGTGTAATTGGCTGACATTCTTCTTTGTCATTTGGTTGAAAGAAACCAGATGAGACTCCATCAGTGCTTGTTAAGATAACACCCCACTTAATCATGTTTTCTCTACTATAAGGTTTCATAATTTGTTCGTTCACTCCAGTTATATTTGCTAATGGAGTAGTATCATTTAAAAACTGAATACTAAATGGTTGACAGTTTGAAAGGCAGATATATAATTGGCTCTTAACCTTTTCTAAATTAGCATATTCAACAACTTTAACTAAATATTTATTTTCCTTTGTTGTTCCACATAATGAGTATCTAATATTAAGTCCTTTATAATTGGCACTTTCTTTATGAGATTGATAGAATGATTCAATAGCATCAGCTGCCTCTGTTGTGCTGATATCCAAATCTCTAGACATCAAAACAACTGTTACTGGTTTCTTGTCAACCCTTAATTGCGTTGACAAATAATCAAAATACTTTTCTCCTATTGACATGTTTTTCAACACTTCTGTAAACACAAGAAGTATTTTAGTTCGTGTACAACTGTAAATCTTTCAAACCTAGCTGGACGCGTTACAATGTGGCGCATGGTTTTAATAAAATTTAATATGTGGCGCAAACGTTTTAAATCATTTTTCAACATCTTAATACTATTCAGCTATTTAGTAAAAGCAACTAAGAAGGGACTGCAATGGTTGATTTAGATTGGAATAACGTTCCGAAGGATCTTTGTCCTGTTTGTAAAACGGACAAATATCTTTCACCGGAAATAGAATTTAAAATCAATCCAGAATGCTATCATAAGATTTGTGATGCCTGCGTGGATAGAATCTTTGCTTTAGGTCCAACAAAGTGTCCATATCCTGATTGTGACAAGATTCTCAGAAAAAACAAGTTTAAAACACAAGTGTTTGATGATATCAAAGTTGAAAGAGAATGTGATATTCGAAGACGTGTTTTATTAGTGTATAATAAAAAGGAAAATGATTTTGATGATCTAGAACAGTTTAATAAATATTTAGAGGAAATAGAAGATATCATATATAAATTCATGAATGGAATAGATATAGATGAAACAGAAGAAAAATTAAAAGAATACTCATTAACTAATAAACAATCTATTGAATTGAATAATGCTAGAAGAGATCAAGAATATGAAAAGTTTATTAGATTACAAAAACTTGAAAGACAATATAAATCAGAACGTAATAGAATTAATAAAGAAATAATGCAAGAAGAAGCCAATATGAAAAATTTAACAAAGATTGAGGTTATTAACCAACTTCAAAATGCGTCAACTGAGCGTGACCCTGATGCGATGATCGAACAGATTAGAAATAATATGATGAAAAAGACTAATAAATTTAGAGAAGAATTGGTTGCACTAGATGATAATTATGAAAGTCAACGTGATGCCATTAAAAGAAACATCAATCCTAATGATAAATTTAAAAAGAAGACCAAAATCCCTTTTACACCTTTTAATGGTGATAGAATGTATGAATTGCCGTTTTCATTTGAGCCAGAGTGTTATAGTGATCCGCATCTTACTAAGGTTGTTGAAGATGTCCAATACAAAGCCGCCGGTTATAACTTGAATGATTATTTCAGGATGACATTAAACGATGCCTTTACTGGTCTTGATTTTGATATGGAGGAAGAAAAGGGGGCACTAATAATGTCACAAGAACCAATCAAAACATAATTAATTGTATATTAAGTTAATATATTTATAACACTATTTATAAATCTAAATGTTAGCACCTAATCCATCTCTCAAAAACACTTCTGAAAAATGAACACATTGTCTATAACAAATCTCAAATCCATCAAGACCACCATAATATGGATCATCAACAATTTCTTCAAATGACTCATTGGTTCTCCATTTCCCAAATAAGCTGATACTAGCTTTGGAGTCCTTTGGCTCAATTTTTTGTAGATTCTTAATATTGGCATCATCCATACAAAATACATAATCAAACTTTGCAAACGTGTCACGTTTAAACTGCTGAGCACGATGGTTAATAGGAACATTATGTTCTTTACAAGTGGAGACCGTTCTTGAATCTGGCGTCTCGCCAACATGATAACCAGCGGTGCCAAATGATTCAACTTTTGAAACTAAAGATTGTAGATTATTAGAATTCACCACATGTTGGAAAACGGCTTCTGCCATTGGAGAACGGCAAATATTTCCCAAACAAACAAATGCAACAGAAACTGGCCTGTCGATAGTCATACTGATGAAGAATATGGTGATAGTTAGATTTCAAAATCGCACTACTTGCCACAATTGAAGCTCATGATAACATTAAAATAAATAATCGGTGTGCACTAAAAAAGTGTAATAAATGCAAACCTATTTACAACTACAATTGAGAAAACAACTGCATATACTAATGGCATCTAGCTGCAATCACTTACATTTTTTTATATTATATGACATATTTTATGTTGTATGTAATTTTGTGAAATATGTAATAGTAAAAATCTTTAAAAGAACTTTGAAAAATTTCCTTATAACAAACCTGTTAATTAGTACCAATTGAAGTAAAAAAATATAACATATTTTGTAATTTTAAAGTTTTTACATATTTTTCAAATTGTTAAGGTGTGTTTTGAATTTTTAATTTTTGTTTTGTATAAAGATTGTAAAATATAAAGTTAATTATATTATAATTATGTTTAAGATTTGAATAAAACACTTTCAAAAGCCAAAAAAAGGTTCACTAACGGCTTAACAATAAAATTTAACTTGGATATAATATTTGCCACATCGCGTTACTTTTAATCATGTTTTGATCACAAATTCTTTTTGAAGATATCTATTAGGCTTATCAGATAGCAGCATCTATCAATACTATTCAAACCAATTAGCATATAAAACTTTGTTAAAAATGCCGGGTAATTCAATGTATGGCGAAGATGTTAAAGCTGAAGATATTTTGAATTATATTGATGAAGCAGAAAAATATGTTATGGATTTAGTTGATGTCGCTCTACATCTTAACAATGATAACAACCCTATAGGATCTAATGAAATAAAAAAACTTACCAATGGTTTAAAAGCAAGAGGTATTGAACTTGATTCTCTGGGAAGAAGCTCAATTTTTGGACATTCAGTGAAGATGATGACATGTCATGAGCAAAATATTTTGAATCCTAAACAAGTGATGGCTAATAACTGTTTACCACCATTTCTAACATCAAAAGCTTCTGAAAATAACTTTTTGTTCAATGATTATATTCCAAAAGTTCAGCTAAGCACCTCTTTTTCAAATGAAATGTCTCCTTTCAACATGCCAATAAATTCTAAAAACTCAATCGAGGCACTCTTTTCAAGTCCTCAAAAGGTCTTAAATTCAAAAACTAATGGCATAAACATAATTAATGAAACTTTAGAAATACCAATTAGCGGTGAAAACTTTTATTCTGAAGACGAAAACCAGGATATTCATTCTGATCTTGTAGTGCAACAAGAAACTATGGTTTCTGAGAAGTTACTAAATTCAGTGCAATGTTTAGCAGACATACCCTTACAAAATAATATTCCAATAGAAAAGAGCATGGCAAAAAACCAAAACAATGATCCTGTTTTAAAAAAAGTTGTTCAATCAAACATTGGTTCAAGTATTGGACCAATGAAGTCATATGTCACTGAGCAAAAAAAAAGTCCAGTAACAGTCTCAAATCCAAAATCCGTACCTATGTTGAAGACAGCCAATTGCAAAGTTCAAAACAATAAGGTAAGTAAAAAGCAACTTGATTCAACCACAAAAAAATTGAAGATACATTTTCCAAATAACTTACAAAATAAATTCTTTGCAAAAAGTCACA
Source organism: Saturnispora saitoi (assembly GCA_030579535.1). Taxonomy (NCBI): domain Eukaryota; kingdom Fungi; phylum Ascomycota; class Pichiomycetes; order Pichiales; family Pichiaceae; genus Saturnispora; species Saturnispora saitoi. The sequence continues at coordinate 42,081 of JAKTRF010000011.1, read as the reverse complement.
TTGCTAATACAAAAAGTATAGAAAAGGAGAATCAGGATAAAACTCTAAAGAAAGAAGTTAAATGTGACAAAATTATTACTCTGAAAAAAGAAAGTTTTAGTGTTGAAACTTTACCAGAAGAGTCTATTTTTTCCAAAATCAAAGAAAATACTAAAACTTGTGACGTTAACTTCAATCTGTCATTGATTGAGTTTACTGGAAATACTGCAACAGAAGATGACTTTTACCAATACTACAATCAAAAGCTATCCGCAATTCAAAAAGAAAACTTTCAATTAAGGAATTTTGAGACACAAAACATTGATAATAATTGGAAAATTATTGGGAACCTGATAAAAGCCAAACTCTTAGAAATTGAAAAGTATCAATTTCAAGAAAGGTTAGAAGCAGTTACAAATAAAAGAAGCGGTTATCAAACATATTTTATGTTTCTGTTTGAATATACTATTATGTTATCCAAAGGTCAAAAGGCAAGATCAGAATCTGAGTTCAAAGAATTATATTGTGAAGAAATTTGTCAGAATTCAGCACCTGATAAAGAAATGATAGGTTGGATCAATAGAAGAGCAAAGTCACTTTCTAGAACAAAAGTACGTTTAGCAAAAAGAAAAGATGGTCAATTTGTTGAATGTTTGTACATATTTGGTAAGCGTGATTATACACAAGTATTTTTCCACCAAAGTGTTCTAGTAAAAGCTTTTATGGAAGCTTTAAAAGCGTTGCTACTTCAAAAAACCCAACCATTTGCCGACATTGTTAATCAAATATGTTCTGGTTCTTTCCCTTTATTTCAACAATGTGATATTGAGCTGACGCTAAGAAATCAAATGTCCAAAATATACCAAAATTCCATGAGCGTTTCTGAAACGCCTAAAATTGCCAGCTTGAAATTATTCACAGACGCTTTTGCAAGCCTCTTCTCTACTAAAAATTCATAATGCTTTGTAAAAATTATACATATTTTTTTTTGAATTGGATTATACAGTAATTGCTTTTATCAAAAGATAACATTTATTTCAAAACTAATTGAACTCTTCTTTTACCTGTGAAATCATCGAGAATTGATTTGATGGAAACTTCAACTCTATCAAACACAGAAACAGTTCTAGATAATCCTTCTTTTGTAGTAAAAGTTAAGGCATAGTTATCTTCATCAAAAATTGCACTGTTTTCTTCACCGAGATATTCAATTTTGATTAAACTTTCAACACCAAACTTCGGAACCAAAACAACAATACCATTAGAAAAAACCTTAATGATATAACCTTCTTGGTCGGATTCATTATTCTTCATAACTTGACCAACGTAATATTCAATACTGGCTCTACCAGCAAACTGTGCATTTCTATGGCGCTTGTTAATGTTTTTAACCACTAAGTCCATTTTATTCTTGTCCATATGCAATTCATGCAATGGTTCATAATTAATAGCAGCCGCTAACTGTCTATGAGCAACAACATCACAATATCTTCTAATAGGAGATGTAAAATGTGTATAAATATCAACAGCTAAACCATAATGCCTGAAATCTTGATAACTAAAGTTTCCGGATGCAAAATATTCAGCTGCCATCATCGATCTTGTTGCCATGATTCTAACCAACGTGTTGAAATATTCATCATCAGGATCCACACATCTGTCCAAAGAATCAGCAAGCGCCTTTGATGATTCCACGGATATGCTACACCCCTTTTTCACTCTCAACATATCATTTAACTGCTCAAAATTTGTAGCAGGCGGTGGGGCGTGACGACGTAACATCGCAACCTGGGGAAATGCATCGTAAATCTTTCTAGCAACAGAAATATTGGCACACAACATAAATTCTTCAACTAAAGAGTTTGTATCTAGTAGTTTTTTAATTTCAACTTGATTAGGATCAGATGTTTCACTATCAGTATGAACCTTAACCTCCGGAGAGGCTAGATTTAAGGCACCGGCATCTAATCTTTTTTGTTTCAATTTCTTCGAAAGTTTTAATAAGATTCTCATACCTTTTGTTAGAGGATCTTGGAAATTTTTATCATCAATTCTAATTTGAGCTTCCTCGTAAGAAAAAGCTTCTCTTGATTTAATGATAGATTTTGTAAATTCAACACTTATAATATTTGCATTCTCATCCATTTCCCAAATACATGAAAATGCATATCTCTCAACATAAGGGTTTAATGAGCACAAATCGGTACCTAACAACATTGGCAACATATCAATTCTCTTATCAACAAGATAAACAGAAGTACCTCTTGAAGCACCTTCTTGGTCTAAAGCAGTACCTGCTTTAACAAAATGCGTAACATCGGCAATATGAACTCCAACTTCATAATTACCATTAGGTAACTTTGTTGCATGTAGAGCATCATCAATATCTTGACATCCAGGAGGATCAATTGAACAAATTAACCTATCTCTGAGATCTCTTCTTTTCTTTAGTTGTGGATCTCCATTATCAAGATTTTCTGGAACCTTCCAATCATGTCCTTCTTTTGGTAAACAATCAAGAACATTTTTTGAAAATGGCCTATATTCAACGTCATGCTCTAATAAAAGGGCTTCTTGTTCGGCATCTTTATCTTCAATATCTCCCAAAGCTCTAACAAAGTGACCAACAGGATATTTAGAGTTGGAATCCCAAGCATCAACAGCAACAACAATTCTTTTACCAATTAGTTCTTTGGCTCTTCTAGTTTTGATTCTAATTTTTGGCAAAGCTCTATCCATTAGAACGATCAAGACATTTCTTGCAACATTACTACTAATCTCGTCTTTACTAACAGAATTTGGTGATAATTGACCAACATACAACCTCCAACTTCTTTTGATAATACCGACAACCCTTGCTGTTGGTACAATTTTTTCATTTTCTTCACCATCTTCATTTTGTGCCTTTGCAGCATCCTTAGCAAGTAATCTTCTTTCAGTATCAGTAATTATAAATTCATTTTCTAATTGATCATCTAACTGGTTTTTGTTAACGACCTCTTCGTCAATAATTTCAGTAGATGGTCTCTTCCATTTAGATTTTGGTAAAAGTTCAACGACAACAGAATCACCATTAAAGGCTCTATTAAGATTTTCTCTACCTAAAATCAACAAAGGCTTTGGGAAAGAGGAAACTGAAATAGTACCTTCTAAGAAATTATAAGAATTAATGCCAATATTACCTTGATATAAGCTTCCATTTTTAATTCCACCCATTAACCTAGCACTTGAATAAAACTCTGGATATTTAATTTCAATAACAGATTTAGAGAAGTTTTCATTTGATGGAAGCATATCCTGTAATTCATTACTATTTGGCATTAAAGAAATATATTCATGTAATGTATATGCAGCAATACCATTCTGCTTAGCTAAATCTTTGTTTTTTCTGTCACCAGTAATCAACAAAACATTAATACCAGTACTTTTAAGATGTCTTAAATAAAAACTTGTTGTTTCTCTAATTAGTCTATCATTATAGTCATTAATTATTTCATTCTTTTCTCTTGGAAGGAAAGAATCAGATTTGAATTCATTATGAAAAACAATACATCTTTTCTCTTCATTCTTAGTCAATGTTCTTAATCTCATATAAATTGGAATACTCCTATTTCTGACCTCATTTAAAACTGTTTGTGGAATAATAATATCATAGAAAACAGCAGAATGTTCTAAAATATCAATTGCATTTAAAACAACGTTCGTGTCAACAATAACATAATGCTTGCCAATATTATCATTTGTTAATTCTAATGGCAATTCTGATAAAATTGGGTGAGGAATTTCACCATTTGGACCTGGAATATAATAATCTGAACATTTTAAACATGCCTTTGATGAACATGGAATATCATTTCTTAAATAGTGTTCTCTAACAACCTTAAAAGCAGAACCATTCCTTGTACCAACAAAAATCTTTTGTGAAACTTCCAGTCCTTGCCCTAACTTCTTTCTTTTCAAAATAGCTCCTGTCATTTTCTAATTATATGAGAAAAGAAAACTATATGATGAAACTTAAAAATATTCTAAGAGAAGAAAAAAATATATGAAAACTTTTTTTTTGCAAAAAAGATCTTGATGCGCCACATGTAGTTATCATTTACATGCGCCACTTTTAACTACTAAAACAAATGTTATACAGATAAACAGAGTTACTGCCTCTTTTCAAGAGCCTCTGATTTCTTCCACATGTTGAGCCAATCGACAGAGTTTTTCTTTGGAACGAAATATATCCTAAGAATGTTATCAAACAATGGAATTTTTGGATTTTGACACATTAAGGCTTCATTAATTGCAACTTTTTTACCAATTTTAACTAGTCCTCCGTCCTCAAGTTCCATATATGCTTCTAGTCTTTTTGGAGTAAAATTCTCATGTTGACCATCTTGAAAATATGTTTCTGGTCTTTCGTCGAATATTAAACTCATGATTTCATAAGGCGTGGATAATTCACTGACTTCTGAGATAACATCAAATTCATCAGTTGTAGGATACAAAATCATTGCAGGAATAATAAGTTGTGACTCAATATCAAGTGGATTTTCTAAATGTATTTTTGCTTCTCCAATAGTGTCTTTACCATAAGATGAGTGAACAATAGTCATTCCTCGTAAAGTCATTGCCTTTTCTAAAGTATCTTTAATTCTCATTTCATTTTCTTCTTTAGCACGTTTTTCTTCCTCTTTCTTTTGAATGCTTTCAATCTTTTCATTGACTTGCTTCAAAAGTGAATTAACAGCTAAATTTTGATCATCAATAGAAACAGAAAATTCTAAAGTAGCTTTTGCCTCTTCAAAATGTTGAATTTGAAAATAAGCTCTTGAAGCTCTATACAAAGCTTTCACATTTTTCGGTTGTCTCACTAGACACTCTTTACAATCGTTAATACATCTTCTATAATTTTTTAATTCCAAGTTACAAGCAGCACGATTTAGGTATAAGGCAGCATCAATATAACTGCTACCACAATCAATGTCAATACCCTTGGTGTAATATTCAATAGCATCTTTGTATTTTTTTGTCTTGTAACAATCATTACCTTGATTCTTGAAATTTTCTGCAATTTCATCAGGTTCACCTTCATAAGCCAAAGCCTTCAAAGCTTCCACTTCAGCAGCATTAGATCCATCATCAGCAACATTTAGTTCATTCATAAAAAAAGGCAATTTATTTAAATCGTCCATAAGTTCTTCAGTGGTTTTTGATGAAATTTCATTTAATTGAGGTGGTAACTCTGGTTCTCCATTTAAAGTTTGAATTGGAATTCCAGTCCTGTTTGCGTTTTTTCTTTCCCATTCGTTTAAAATGGCATCAACTGCAGCATCATTTTCGACCTCAGAAATCTCAACCATTTGCTTTATTGTGTTTAAAAAAGAATACTCTATCTTAATAATATATTTTTTGTTTAAATTTTTCACTTTAAATATTTTTTTATAAAAATTCATATTACAAAAATACGCTTAGCAAAAGAAATTGATATTTTTTACTAGATTTATTAACTATAAGCTTTATAACACAAGAAAGGGAAAATGATGCTTTAAATAAAAATATTAAGCTTCCTTCCATTTGTAATACTTTTGGTAATCTTCGTGTAGTGTCTTGAAAACAACACGTCCTTGATTGTCAAGGGATTTGTTGATATAATGCAATTCAGTAGTTGTGAACAAATCCATGACCATGAAAATGCTTGTTTCCAAATGAGATTTAACTCTTAAATCAATTTGATATTGAAGATAGAATTTAATATAATTGAAAAGAATGATGTCTAGATTTTTTCTCAAGTTACTTTTAAGTTGGGCAAGAGCATTCGAAACTGCAACATCTCTTGAAACTGCTTCATCTGTACTAGGGGATGAAATTAAATTACCACTTGGTTCGCATAAATTACTCATTAATCTTTCAAAAGATAATCCACATTCACTATTTAAATCATAAGATCTTGAGTATAACAAATTCATCAATGAAACAAATACTAGTACAATTAAATGATGTCTTTGTTTGAATCTATATCTTTGATAAAGAACAAATACTGATAATGTTTGCGTTAATGCAATGTAAGTTTGTGAAGTCAAATCCTTTGAAGTTTTTAAGTACCTGCAAGTGTCTGAAATAAAGGTAAAAATCATTTCTGCTGAATATTGAGTAAGTATCCAACTTTTAGAAGTAGCAACGGTTTTGAGTGATTCCAATAATAATAAAATCGACTCTACTTTAATATTGACGTTGCTTTTCAAAGATATTGTAAAAATTTCGGATATTGAAGTAACAAATAATTGGTGAAATCTTGAAATTAATTGATTATTCTCTGGTTTTTGACAATTTGAAATAAAACAACTGATTATTTCAGTATATGCATTATAAGATGATGGGATATCAATGTCCAAAGATATTAATATATTTTCCCAAACAGAAAGGTAATCTTCTGTATTTGATTTTAATGTGTTGATAAATGTATTTAAATATGGAATATTTTTATTGTTATTTAACACAATATAGGAAGCCAAAACATCTTTCGGTTCATAGTATGATAATAAAGAGACCAATTGAAACAATGCTGATTGGATTTTTGTAGATTGTTGGTATTCCTTACTGATGTTTTCAATGACTGGTTTTAATAATTTTGCATTAATAGAAGACATTGGGATAATTGATGCTAAATTTGATAACAATAAATAAACTTCTTGTTCCAATTTAGTTTCATTAAGCAATTTAATTATTTTATTAATTGATAAATTTAAAAGTGATTCCCTAGGTTTATTCAGCGATTCGCATACATATGTTATCTTAACAAGCACCATAGACAATTCGATATAGGTTAATTGCTTTTTCTTACTCTTCAAAGACTTTTCTAATTTCTTGAACGCTTGTAATAGATAACTATTTGTCTCATCATTACGTTTAGCGTGAATATCCATGATTAATTCAATAATTGGTAACAATGCCGCATTATTATCATTTGATATAAGTAAATTAATAAAAGAATCAAAATCTGTTTCTAATTTTGATTTGAAAGTTGGTAATTTTAGTAATCTTGGACATAGAGTAGCAAATTGATCAATTGAAATTGTTTTAGAAAGAGTACTTTCCAGTAATAAATCAAGAATTTGTTGCCTTTGTTTTCTATTGTATGCATATAAAGAAACATGATTCAAAACAAATAAAAATTCTGCATGTTGTGCAGTGTAATTAATAACAGAAAACATAATTTTGCTTTGATCTGCCATCAAAGGATTCATTAACATTTCATTGATATTAACCTTGGAAATAGTTTTTGCTTGGAAAACAAAAGAGATTAACTTGTCAACATCTTTTTGCTCAAATAATACATCAAGTAAAACAAACCATCTATTGAATATTTTAAGTTTGAAAGAAGCTGATGACTTTGAAAAATATTTAATAAAAGTTTGAAGGATCTTATTATTAACCAAATCTATATTTTGTTCAATAATTCTGAAATAAGAGTAGTAATAAAAGTCATCATTAATGGTAGATTGCAAAAAAGTTTGCTCAATATCGATATATTCTTCAACAACTTCTATATCAAACATACTTAAAATGTAAAAGGATAATGTGCAGAAATGTTTACTGTCAACTTTGAGAACAGACAATAACAAAGGTTTTAATTGACTCAAACTTTGAATTAATGTTTTGCTAACCGAGTTTGGCGCTGATCCTGAAACACATCTCAAAAGACCCTTGCAGATTGAAATTATAGCAACTGGTAGAACATTTAAATTATTTTTATAAGTAGTAACACATGTTTCAACTATTTTAGATAATTGATGATATGACAAAGAAACTAATTTGAAAGATGTGTAATCAATGAACGCATCTGACGTGAAAACACAAGTTTCATTATCAATAACAAGGTTATTCCATATTTCAATAAAAGTTGGAATTTCTCTTGCATTTACATAACATTCAAAGAACAATTCACTCAAAATTCCAGTATCTGATTTTTTGATGCACAAGTTAATAATTTCCTTCTGAAATCTCAGGCCAACTTCGGAGTTTCTTTTAATTGCTTGGCTTATAACTTGCAAATTAGGTTCGGAGATTTCAAGCTGTTTTTGAACCAACGATGATAAAAATTCAGTTGATAAAGTTTTATTCATTGTTGTAATTTCTTTTAGCAAAAACCCAGAATGTGCAGGATGTGATTCAATTATAGCTTTGTAAATTTCTTCCAAGACATTGATTTCAACCCTTGGAATAATAAGTTTCAATAAATAAATAAATTCGGGAGAACTTAATTCTGAAGTTGATGGAGAATTTAAGAAAAAACCTATGTTCTCTAATAGGTTTTCAATATTTTCCTTTCTAAAAAGAGCTTGTGCTATCAATGATTCAATATCCTTTTGTGATGATTCAGAAAATTCAAGCTTTCTTTTAATGATAATTAGTAAATTTGGTAAAACAAAAGTAGAAAACTCTTTGATATGTTTAGTATCGTATCTTGAAGTGTTTGAGTTACTTAATTTGAAAACTTTGTAAATAATCTGAGTTATTTTAAGAGTTAAGGCATTTGAATAATTGTTAGATACTATCGAGTTGACCAACTCCTTGATAAAGTGCAAGTTTTGATCTTGGGAAAAAACCAAACGACCGTTTTCAATAATAAAATTCAAGACACCAAAAATATGATTTAGATATGATTCATTTGAAAATAAACCTTTATCCTCTATATCAGAAATTAACTGTGAAAATATTTCACCAAATTTTAGCTTTGATAACATTTTAGATCTCATTGCTAGTAATTGTGAGTCTTTATTACAAAGGTAACATAAATCATAAAAAAGAGACCAGAATTGTTCATTCAATTTAAATTTCAGTGTAAATGTGTTATTTTGTGACAACCTATCAGAAATTAAATCTAAGATGAATTTTTGTGCATTTGGAAGATACAATTCATCATTTGAATCTAAAAGTTTTCGGGAAATTTTACAGATATCTTCCACAGACGTATCTTTGCTCCTCAAAAATTTTGTCAGTGATTCACTAGACTCTTTCATGCCTATATACCTGTATAGGAAAAAGGTTAAATATTATTAAAATATTTGAAAAAAAAAAATTTCACTATGTTAGCACAGCCTTAAAACATTTTCTTGCACTTGTTGTGACGAGTATGTTTCTATTGCAACGGTGAGATGACAGTGTGGTCATTAGAAAATAAAAACAAGGTTGATGGTGTTCTGGATGAGGATCAACATATGGACGACGTTTCTATTGATTTTGATGAGAAAACTAGCCTTCCAATCAGACATTTGGAGTACAAGGATACTCCTCTTGGTAACAAAGATTTAAACTGGTTAAAGAATGGCCGTCACTTAGATTTCAGTTTGGCTGATCATAACAAGGGATATCTGTTTATGAAACAAGAAGAGGAAGATAATAATGCTCAAAATGGGAAAAGTAACAAACAAAGTATAAACCTTTATCCATTTAATTTACTGCCATCAATTGATCACTCTGAAGAGTACTACAAGTTTATGAAGGAATCATTTTCAGATTTTGAATCCATATTAGAAGACAAACGGTATAAATATTACAGTTTAAACATCAGCAAGGAAAACGATGAGGAAGAAACATTTGGTGTTTTGAATTTATATAAGGAAGAAATCAGTGAAAAGAAAGTTTATTTAAGAAGTTTAATTGTTATCTACTTAGAACGATTGGACAAATTAATTAAATCAAAGAATATTCAGGATGAATGGATTACAAATTATGCTAATTGTCTACATATTTTGAATTTAATAAATGCAATCTATATTAGTGATGATGATGAAACAATTGTATTACTTCAAAATTGGATTCAAACGGCAGATATTGAGCCTGATGAAACTACACTTAAGGCTGCAATTGATGAAAGTGAAAAACCATATCAAAATTTTTCATTTTGGTCTGTTTATGTGAAGAAAATGATTACCAGAGGTTGTTTTGGTAATTTAATTGATGATTTGAAAGCTTCCCAATATGAAGAGTTAAAAGGGTGCGATGATGATTTATTTGAATTGATTAATGATTTAATTAGTTTGTTGGCTGGTTATGATCCAATTACATTTTCTTTAGATTTAAACTCATTTTTAAAATGGAAGGAAGTTACTGTTGGATTACGTGAATCAATAACTTATATGAAGGTTAAAAACCAAACGATCTTGACTGAAATATATGAACTTTTGGGCATATTATCTGGTTTAACTCAAACGATAGAAGCAAACTGTGACTCATGGTATGAATGCTTTATGGCCTTGTATTTATATCAATTACCATCCAAGAGTAAAATTCAAAATTATCTTGAAATGAGCTTAAAGTTGAACAGCGGGAATGATAACATAACAGAAGGAATCAACACATGGGATTTTATTTCTATTGATGTAATCAAAGGTAGATTTCTTACTGTTATTTCAGCATTAGAAACACTAGACAAATTTATTGCAACATTTACAGCAATTTTGATGGAAGCTTCAGGACTTTTAAATATTTATCAAGAAGTTATATCTGCAACTGATGTCAATGAACGTAAACAAGCATCATCTAATATTAGCGATAGTATTGATTCCATGGTTGCAGATTTATCAATGTCTTTGTTAAATGATGATAAGTTTTTTGATATTGGTGTTGGAATTCTAATTAAAATTGGTGATAAAAGAACGAAATCAATTTTAAGTGAATTGTTACCAACTTACAAAATTAAAAATACAGAAGATTTCGAATGGGTTTTATCAATTTGTATTAAACTAGAACTATTTGACACAATTGAAGAAATATACAAAATTCAAGGTGAACTATTATTTGAAAGAGGTTATTTATATGAATCATTGTATTGTTTTGCAGAAGCTAGGGCTAATACTAAGATAGTTGATGTCATTTGGAAAATTTTTGAAATTCTTCTAGTTGATGGTGATATTTATGATAAAACACTTGTTGAGAAATTACAAAAAAATGAAATAACGACTCCTGTATTGCGACATGCAGTGTCACCTTTGGTCTGCCTTTATGAGATAATTAACAATGATAATAGCGTTATAACTTCCTGGTTTAGACGTTGGTCAAATTTATTAAATTTCAAGTATTTACCAAACTTTTACAAACCAGCTTTACTATTAATTATTTATCCATATTTAGATAAAAATGTTCTCTCTGTTGATGAATTACTTGAAGTTATAACTATTGTGAACAAATTTGAATCATATGTTAGTAAGAATGATTCTAAATGTGAATTGATGTATCAATTAATGTTAGAAACAAAGGGAAAAAGACAATGCAAATTAGAGTTTGATTGGAACTTAGAAACTATTCCTTCCACTACAACTGAGCTCATGAAATCAATTCGTCAAATAGTAGCCTCTGAACTTTCTTTTAGATTTTTAGAAGATTTATAGTCTCTACCTTTTATAGTTCTGTTAAGTAATTTCATATATTAGCCTCAACTTTGGTTTTCAGCCACACCATTTATAGTATAGGGTAAAGTGGCGCATGCACTGGTCATATGATGAAAAAAAATTTTTCTATATTTTTGATTTCAATCACTGTCAAATTCTAAAATAGAAAAAACTATAAATTGAACAATGTCTGAATATTCTAATGTTATCTTATTAAGACAAACGAACCAACTTAAATGTCTTTACACGTATGTTTTTATTAATATGAACTTTTGAACTTTGAACAGTTTTTTCTTGTACATATTTTTTTCTGTTGTCTTACGAATTATGTTTACTAACATCTTTAAATAGTATCGTTCGTGATAAAAACACCAGTAGAGGTGATTTTGTTTTTTACTCCGACCGTATCATTCGTCTTTTGGTTGAAGAGGGTCTTGATCAACTTCCAGTTGAACCAACTACTGTTCAAACTCCATTGAACTTACCGTACGAAGGCTATAAATTTCAAGGTAAAATTTGTGGTGTTTCTATTATCAGAGCTGGTGAATCAATGGAGCAAGGTTTAAGAGACTGTTGTCGTTCTGTGAGATTGGGTAAAATTTTGATTCAAAGAGATGAAGAAACAGCTTTACCTAAGTTATTCTATGATAAATTACCAGAAGACATTTCTGAAAGATATGTTTTATTATTAGACCCATTATTAGCCACAGGTGGATCTGCTGCTATGGCTGTTGATGTTTTGTTAAAGAAGGGTGTTCCAGAAAACAGAATCTTATTTTTAAATGTTCTTGCCTCTCCAGAAGGTATCGCTGTTTTTAAGAAACAATTCCCTGATATCAAGATTGTCACAGGTATGATTGACGAAGGTCTTGATGAACATAAATATGTTGTTCCTGGTGTTGGTGATTTTGGTGACAGATACTACTCCATTTGATCTCTTTCTCTTTATTTTACTAATGTCGTTTTATAGATGTAATTTAACACAAATTATCATATCGAGTTTTCATGCGCCACGATTACTAGTGGCTAGTGAACGCTACCAAATTTTAAAATAATGTCAAATGTATTTGTTTACTTTTAACTACTATCAAATATTAGGGGAACTGGTGGATGAAATATGAGTATAGATACTTTATTTAACCAACCAATTGTTATAGATAATGGGTCAGGAATGATAAAAGCAGGTTATTCGGGCGATGACATACCAAGAGTGCATTTTTCAAATATCATTGGTAGACCAAAATATACCAAAATCAAACATTTACCAGGTGACATACAAGAGAATGATACATTTATTGGTAACGAAGCCCAAAAACGTCGAGGATTATTGAAGTTAGATTATCCAATAAATCATGGTGTTGTGAGCGATTGGAATTCAATGGAGTTGATATGGCAGTTTGTTTTACTCAATGATTTGCAAGTAAATAATATTAACGAACATCCAATATTAATAACAGAGGAGCCACTAAATCCAAGAAGGAATAGGGAAAAAATTTGTGAGGTAATGTTTGAATTGTTAAATGTTCCCGCTGTTAATATTGCATTGCCACCATTGTTATCATTATATTCAACTGGAAGAACAAGTGGTGTTGTAGTAGATTCAGGTGATGGGGTTACTACTGTAGTTCCTGTGTATGAAGGGTTTGCTATACCCAATAGTATCAGTAGAACGAATATTGGAGGTAGAGACATTAGTAAGGTTTTAGAGAGAGAAATATTAAAAGATGGGTACGTTTTAACGTCATCTAGTGAATTTGAAATAGTTAGAAATTTAAAAGAGAGATTGGCAAGGGTCAATAGTGAAGCAATTAAAAATAAACCAATTTATGAAGAATCAAATAATGAAAGTGTTGATTTCAAACTACCAGATGGGAAAATTATTAATATTAGTGAACAAAGTTTAGTCAAATCAACAGAGATACTATTCCAACCAAGTCTAATAGGGTTGGATGCAAATGGAGTTCCTTTAAACATTTATAATTCGATTATGAAAACAGACATAGATTTAAGGTCGAAATTATTTCAATCAATTGTTTTATCTGGTGGAAATACTACTATTAAGAATTTTGGATTGAGAACAATCAAAGAGCTTCAATTACTTGATTCTGAAGTTAACTTAAAAATATATGCTAATCCAGAAAGAAAACTTAGTTGTTATTTAGGTGGTAGTATTTTATCAAGTTTGAGTACTTTTAAGAATTTACTGATTACCAAACAACAATATTTAGAAGACCCATCATGTATGCATGATAAATTTTTATGATGCCTTTTATAATAAAGAATACTTTGCTAATTGTAAAACATTAGTAAGAAATAATTAATAGAAAACCATATTAAATACATTGGTATACAAAATCAAAGAAATATAAAGATAAGAGGAGAAAAAAAGCTATAAAGAAAGAACAAAAAATGGAAAAATTAACAATTGTTAAACTAAAGTACAATAAATTTATTATATCAATAAAACCCTTAAACCTAACTTTTATTGATAAATAAAGTAATAACATAATGTAATAAAGGAAGAAAGGAAAGAAGAAAGAAAGGATGGAAGGAAGGAAGGAAGGAAGGAAGGAAGAAAAGTAAGGTAACACCATAAAGAAAAAAAAGATAAAAAAATGAATTGGCAAACTTTAATATTTTCCTTTAATAAAAACCATTTAATCACTTTTAAGCTGTGAAATATCATCATCATGATTATTAATAGAGCAAATATCAATACCAAAAATTTCATTTGCTGAATAGCCACTATTGGCTTTTTTTTTTAATTTTGTAACTGGAGAACCTGAAAACAATTTTGATTCAATTGATATTTGTTGTGAATGTGAAAATATATGATGATGATGATTTGAATGGTTTTTGATATTTGGCAAAGGAGACATTAAAAAGTCATCCAAATAAGAAGGAGAAGCCCATGAACGTTTGATTGCAGACCCCAGAGGAGTTGAAGCATTGATTATCGGAGTTTTGAATCTATCGTGCAATTTTGAATTTGATGAATTGGAAATAGGTTGTAAAGTTTGTAATTGTTTTGTAATTGATGGTAAATGAACTCTTTGTTGATTTGAAGACCTTTGAGGAGTTATTGGTTCAAGAATTGGACCAGGCTCACTGATCTGACCCATTGGAGACATTTCGAAATTTGATGAACTAAAAGAACAGGTAAAATCAATATTGCGGTTGTTCGAAGAATTTAAATTTGAAATTGGTGAATCAAATATCAGGGGTGAAGATTGTAATAAATTAATGTTATTAGCAAATAAATGGGAATATTGAATACTTTGTTGATCGTTTAATGAATTTATTAAGCTACCTGAAATTGGTGTTTTGAAATCAAATTTATTAATCAAAGGAGAGTCATCAAACTGTGAAGAACCTTTTGAAACAGGTGTCGAAGGAATCAATGCTAAATTTGAAACATCTTCAATACCACCAGATGAATCAGTAGTAGTTTCTGTTGTTGATACGGATTCATCGTTATCTAAATCAACTATATTCTCTTCACTATTTTTTTTAGTATAACTTGATGAAGCTTTGAGTTTTCTTGAACTTGAATTAGCACTTCTTTTAGATTCTTTAATGTTACAAAATGTGTACTCACAACCAGATACTATCTGCCAAAAATGACCCTTTTTATCCTTTGACTTTTCTGTTTTTTCAAAGGCTTTATTTAATGATAAATTATGCCTAATTGAATTTTGCCAACCAACTTGACCTCTTTCATAATAACTAAAATGATCTGCTATCCAATCATAAATTTCGGCTAATGTTAAACGTCTTAATGGAGCTCTTAACAAAGCCATACCAATCATATTAGCATATGAAAATGGTGGTTTTGAAGTTGAACTAAATACCACTTCTGGCATTTCTTCCGGTTCAGGTAAAGTGAAATCAATTGGAGGATCATTTGATTTAATTTTTTTATTTGAATTAGAGTTCAAATCAACAGAATCATCATTGCTTCTCTTTTTATTATATTTCAAAGATGGCAAAATATCGTTTTGTGAAATTGTGCTTTGCTCATTCAAATCACTTGATGATTTTAATGACGTGAATGATGATGTTAAAATTCGATTTTCTTTATCACTGAAAGAACTTTGTGTTGGACTTTGATTAAGCTCATCATTACTAATAAGATTGACATCCATATCATCATCATCATGCTGAATATTTGGCGAAGAGAAATCCGGGGATAGTAGCCCAATTTTATCAAATTTAATGTTTGGAATAGGTAATTGATTAGAAGAATTCATTTTAGTTGATGGATAATTTGGAGGTGGTGTTTTGAATTGCGATGACTTACTTATTGGACTGGATAATGGTGCAGCTGGTAATAAATGTAGATCAACTGCAGAAGCAATATCTTGAGGCATATTTCCAGAGTTATATTAACGTGTATCTATTGTATGTATGATATTGGGTATATAGAAGTAAAGCTAATATATATATATATTATATATATGAATATCAATGGTAAAACACGTAATAAAATGTATTGAAATGTACTATATTAAGAGAAAGTGTATGGTGATCAAAGGGGTAAAAATCTGAAACGACGATAACCGCATTTTTCCCTCCACATGCTCATTTTCCTTCTTTCCTTGGTATTTTTTTTTACGCGTCGCGTCGCGCCTTTTTATAAAACTAAAAGCAACAGATGGCACAACATGTACAACAACCATAATTGTGTACTTTATGTTCTAGTCACGTGTAAATTACGTAACAATAACACATGTCAAACGTTACCCCGGTAATATGATATGTGTATATCACGTGATGCAATGCGTGAACAATAGAAAAGAACACATACTACAAATGTTAAATATAGAAAAGAGAAGGTAATTCATCTGAAATAACTATTGAAAATACTGATTAACTACTGGTGCTAAATCTTAGATGTTAAGTATCAACTATACAAACAAAAGTTACATATAATAAAGAACCTAATAGCTAATTTTAACTCTTCACATCAGCAACATAATATGGCTCAAACGAGCAATCATGTTAAAAGATCAAGATCAAGATCAAGATTTAAAAGGGAATTGATCAATTACCATAAAACAGTAGAGGTTCTTGAACCAGTGGAATTAAACAATCAAACACCTTCTGATAATACTATTTGTCAATGTTGTGGTACACATTTAGCGTACCCGATAGGGTCGATTCAAATTAAATGTTTAAACTGCTATACATGTCAGTGGAAAATTAATAAAGTACAAAATAAAAGTGATAGAGGTTTGCCATTATCATATTATTTACTTAAAGAAACAATTAAAAAGTCACATGGATCAATTAATGATATTGAACTTTTAATTCAAAGCACCTTCTCTAATATTGATATTTTGAATAAATCATTTATTCTGTATTCAAATAAACAACCAAGCTATAATTCACCTAACTTGAATTTTAATGAGATAAAAAAGTTTTATTCCTTACTAGACCAATTACCTTCTAAGAGACCAATGTTCAAGTTACTTGTCTCTGCATTACATTCATTAAGACATCCTCCATATATAATAAATACGCAATCTATAAATTGGATTTTAATTATATTAGAATGTCCATTGCTTCTTTACTCTATATCAGGAAAATCTCATTTAAGTGCTCAATTTAAAGGAGTTTCATACGATATCATTAAACGCATTTTTGGATTATTTGCTCATTTAGATCCTCTGACAGTTCAAAATTTATGTCATTGGTGGTCAAGGTTACCAGCCGAGGAATTTCAAATTAAAATTGATTTAATGAATCTTTACATAACATTTCATTTAAATCGTCTATATACTCATATTATTTTAGAGAAAAAATGTAAATTATCAATACCAATTGCCCAAACTGCTGAAAATGTGAATTACAAAGATCAAATTGATATGGGATTATTTGAAGCAATA
Organism: Saturnispora saitoi; assembly: GCA_030579535.1. NCBI lineage: Eukaryota > Fungi > Ascomycota > Pichiomycetes > Pichiales > Pichiaceae > Saturnispora > Saturnispora saitoi. Next base: position 24,833 of record JAKTRF010000011.1, on the reverse strand, counting down.
AATAATGAAAATAGTTTGATTAATGCACTTGGATTACCAATACCCAAACCTCCTAAAAAAAATGAAATTCAAATTTCAATTAGTCATTATTCCGAAGACTGGCATTTGAAAACTGTGTGTAAATCTATGTCATATTTATTTCACGCCAATAGAAAACTTCAATATTCATTGTTTTATAATAATCTAGTTGATTATGTTAATATAAAACAAGACTTTGATTCATGGGAATTTTTAAATTCTTTTATTCAACATGAATCTGTGGGAAACTCCAATGACCTAACAATAGATTTGTTAAAAATCCAAAATTCAAACAATAATCTTGGAATGAACTTTAACGAAAATGGCTATTATAATAAACCAAAATTTACCTTTTGTTCTTATCCATTCTTAATATCTCTTGGTTCTAAAATATCTATTTTGCAGCATGAAGTCAAAAAATCTATTGGTAGAACCACTGAAATGGCATTTATATCTTCTATTACAGAAGGTAGGAAAGTTCAAGATGTGTTTTTTAAGATGAGAGTTAGAAGATCTCATATTACTTTAGATTCTTTAAAACAAATTCAATTGCATCCAAAAGATCTGAAAAAAATACTTAAAGTGGAATTTATAAATGAACAAGGCATTGATGCAGGTGGATTAAAAAAAGAATGGTTTTTACTTCTTTCAAGAGAACTGTTTGATCCAAACAAAAAATTATTCACTTATTCGATGGAATCTGGATTTGCATATTTTTCAATAAATGATAATTTAAAGCATAATGAATTATATTTTCTAGTTGGTGTTGTAGTTGGGTTGGCTATTTACAATTCTATGATACTAGATGTTAAATTTCCTCAAGTGCTTTACAAGAAATTAAAAGGGAAAAAGCCAACATTAGAAGATTTTACTGAATTGGAACCGAGTTTGGGTGAACAATTGAAGAAGATATTAAAAATGAACGAAGATGAACTTGATAAACTTGATCTTAGCTTTGAACTAACATATAAAGATATTTCAAACAATATTAAAACAATCGAATTAATACCAAATGGATATAACATTAAAGTTAATAATAGGAACAAATTTGAATATGTTACAAAATACTACAATTTCTTTCTAGCTGATATTATTTCAGCTAAATTCAATCAATTTTATAATGGATTCAAACTAGTTATGAATTCGAATTCTTTGATGTTATTTACTGCAAAAGAAATCCAATTGGTTGTTTCTGGAGATGATGAAAATACATTAATTGATATCAATTCCTTGAAGCTAATAGCTGCTTATTCCAATTGTTCCCCTTCAACTCCTATTGTTATTTGGTTTTGGAATTATTTTAATAAACTAACTTTAGTCAATAAAAGAAAGTTGTTGAGATTTATAACTGGTTCAGATAAGGTTCCAGCAACTGGATTGATAGCTTTAAATTTAAAAATTACTTTTATTAATTCAAAGGTTTTTAGTGAACATTTACCAGTTGCGCATACTTGTTTTAATGAAATTTGTTTATACAATTGGCATAGTAATGAAATACTTGAAACAAAATTCAATATAGCCATAAATGAATCTAATGGTTTTGGTTTAAAATAATAATTACTTTTAAAATTTTTGAAACAAAATACATTTATATTTTTTACTATTATATTCTCTATCTTTCCATGAAAACATTTTTTACAACATATACTTATTTAAATATAACAACCATTTATTATGGTAAAGCACAATATTTCTTTAAATGAGGTGGAAGAGCATCATAAATATTGTGCTTTTCAAGGAAAGCCCTTGAAAATAATCTTTCAGAATATTTATGAGCCGAATCACATAAAATAGTAACAACATTAGAACCTTCTGGTAATAATGCAGCAGCCTTTGTTGCTGCAACAACATTAAGAGCAGCAGTAGAGCCTAAATATATCCCTTCTTCATCAAGCATTCTATAAAGCATAACAATAGATTCTTCATCTGGAATGAGGAAAGCACCATCAGCTAACTTGAAATCTTGTTGAATGTTACCAGTAACTCTACCTTGACCAATTCCTTCAGTAAAGGAAGATTCACCAATTCTTTCAATGCTCTTACCACCACTTGTGATATAAGAGTATAAAACAGATCCAGGTGGTTCAGCTAAATAAGACTTAATCTTTGGATTAACAGTTTTAAGGTATCTAGTTGTACCTGACCAGGTACCACCTGATCCCGAGGCACAAGCAAAGGCATCAACCATACCTTTCAGTTGCTTAAAAATTTCAGGACCAGTAGTTTCAATATGTGCTTGTCTGTTATCCAAGTTATCGAATTGGTTAGTCCAATACGCGTTTTCCAATGATTCAGCATGTCTTTTAGCTTGATGATTGAAGTTATTTGGATCTTCATATGGGACAACCGGAACTGGGTGAACTTCACAACCAAGCATTCTCATAATTTGAATCTTAGAAGGAGCAAATGCATCCGGCATATAAATGACACATTTATAACCCTTTGCTCTACACATATGAGCTAACCCAATACCAGTATTACCAGCTGAACCTTCAACAATTGTTCCACCGGGTTTAATAAGACCTCTCTTTTCAGCTTGTTCTAGGAAATATAATGAAGCACGGTCCTTAACTGAACCACCAGGATTCATAAATTCAGCCTTAGCATAAATATTACGACCAATTTCCTTTGATAATTTGTTTAATTTTAACAGAGGTGTGTTACCAACGGCACCACTAAATCCTGTTTCTGACTTTAATGGTCTGAATGAATCTTGGTATGCACCCTTGATATATCTTGTAGATGATATCAATCTACGATATGGTGATCTTGAAAGCATCCTTTATATCTAATCTATAGTTCCACTATACAAAGGAAATAATTACAAAAATATTGATGATTCACCTGCATTTAAATATTGAAAAAATAAAAATTTTGAAATTTAAAATTTTTATTAAAAATTTCAAAAACTTCGGGAATTGGCGCCATATCACGTGTAAATACGCTCAGCACGGAGCTTTCACAAAAATATCAGTCAAATCAGGCGATTAAACGTTGCATTTCATTCTTATCCACGAGATCCAAAGGATGGTGGCACATGGAAGCACTGCGGTGGTCGTGATCTGACGAATGCTCGATCACAAACTCCTCATCTTCGGCGATTGCATTATACGACGATGTAATGGCACCATATTTTTCAATATCCGAGTTGTAATAGAGATAATAGTGTTGGAAAAAGAAGACAGCATCTGCAAAAAACACTTCTAATGCTAACAATAATTTTGGTAAGTTATCAAACATTGCATTTAAATCACCAACTGCATAGGCATCAATAACTAGTTGAGCAAATGAAAAAACACCACCAAAAAAATCTAACCAGACCATTAAAATAGGCCATCCGTGGGTAGACTTTCTTTTATAATTGTATATCACTTGAGGAATATTTTTACAAATGGACATAAAGATTTTAATCAGACCAAGAGAAGTGAATAAGTGAACCCAATTAAAGTCCGATTCGATTGGTGTCAATCCATCTTTTTGATAAATCCAAATAGATCCTAAAATAATGTAACAAAATACCGTTGAAAGAATTAGAACAGAGGTACTACTCAAATATTGATTATCATTTTTCTTATAACCCCAAATATAAGCTTGAGACAAGATAAACATGTTAATAAGAAAGTTATGCACTCCAAAGAATACATCGTTCAGTTTAATTAAAGGGTATTGGCCAACTTGGAGCTTAAATTCCTCTCTAACTAATGGTGAAAAAAACATTGCCGATGTATATAGTGTGTAAACACTGAATCCGACGCCATTGAAGAACAGATAATCAATAGATATACCCTGGACGCTTTTAAGTTGAATGTTTGAGATCAACGTAGGGTAGTTGCAAGTACCCCAAAAGACAACATAAAGCCAGCCAACAGTATGTGATAATGCCTTTAAGTCCATATTTGATAACAGAGAAGAAAAGATTGTTATCAATAAATCGGCAAAATCTTATTGTGTTAAAATTTTCTAGAATTTTATTGTTGACAGGAAATAAAGAATAGGAAATATGATTTATTTGAAGTATATCTTATATAATATAGATTTATAAAATAGTAATGGAAAGATTGGTCCTGCCAGTGAAAAGTAAGAAAATAAAATATTATTATTATTCATTGAACACCGATAATGGAGAGTTCCAAAGTCCAAACTCTGCGAACATGAGTTTTGATCTTAGTCTTGGTAATTGGCAAACCATTAGCATCCTTAAGACCTAAATCAATTTCAATTTCCAAAACATCATCAGACCACCAGCATTTTCTAGCAGGCTTTCTCCAAAACAATAAAAGTTTGGTTAAGTTAGGGTTGGCAACTTTTCTTGGCTTGGAGGATGCTCTTGAAATTGAATGTGCCAAATTCGAGAATTTCGAACGTGATCTTCGTTTCTCTTCTGTTAATGAAGAACTAGAGCCCACTGGTTTCAAAGTAGGTGATAATTCTGGTGTTGAAAGGTTAGTTGTGTTGTTTTGTAAACGGGCCAGCGTTAATGAAAAGACAACAGTTTTACCAGGTTCAAGAGAACGATGACCCCATTGGCCGTCGGCAGAAAAACCTGAAGTACATAACATATCCATTAAGTGCTGTTCTGCAGATTTCAATTGTTTACCAGGAGCATAGCCAAGACCATCAAATATGCGTTGATTTTTCAATAATTCATCACCAACAAGAATCTTGACTTGTCTCATTTGATCAACTGATAAGCCTGTAATTGGTGGAATACAGTAATAATCCAGGTCTTCCCTAAGAACAATAATGGCAGGTCTATCATTTAAAATTGATGGATCGTGTATATCATAAATTGGAGTTGGGTTTAATTGTTCTGCAATTTGTAAATCTCTGACGGCAACATCAAAATTTTGACAAATATATTGGAAACAGTCTGGTGAAAAGTTAACAAAAACTGTATCTTCATCTGTTAAGTTGGTAATAATTTGCCCATCCATACCAACAAAAACCCCATTAGGGAATAAACAAAGTAAAATGGATTCAGGCAATGCCATCAAGTCATCTCTTGTAATTGTAAAGTATTCGCCACGCATGTTCATGTGAATTTCTGTATTATAGTCATCCATACCAACGTCAGAAACACCACCAACACCATTAACATCGCCCTGCGACACTTGTGTAATCAAATCTTCTGGTGCAGACATACTAATGGTCCGTTTATTGCTTATATTGAAGACGTCAATAACGCTGAAAATACTCACCAAACAAAAAAAAAATTTGCTTTCCCTTCTCAAAATTATAAAAATAAGTTAAGATTTATCAATGTCAATATATAATAATATTACAAAACAAGATAATGGTATTATATATAAGAAGTTAAAGTAAACTTAAAGCAAACCAAGTTTTTTTAATCTCATCTTTTCGGCAAATGTCATTGGCTTCTTGGCAGCTTCTTCCGCGGCCTTCTTGGCAGCAGCTTCTGCTTCTTCTTCTCTAATTCTAGCTTCCTCTTCTCTAGCTTTGGCAGCTTCTTCTCTAGCCTTTGCAGCTTCTTCTTCTCTAATTCTAGCTTCTTCTTCTGCCTTGGCCTTTGCTTGTAAGACTTCAAATTCTCTCTTCTTTTCCGCAATAAATTGTGCAATTCTAGCCTTCTTTGCTAATTCTATTTGTTCCTTAGCTGCTAATTTATCCTTTTGGTATTGTTCGTAACTTGAATCTTTAGTCTTTTTAAGAATTTCTTCATAGTCTTCAACAAATTTAGATAATCTTTGCTTAACCTTCAAATTAGCTTCATATTCAACCTTTGCCTTTTCAATAAGGGATTTTTTCATAGTTTCATATTCTGCTCTTTGAACATCAACAACCTTATCAACTTCCTTTTGTAATAATGGTAATTCTGCTTCTCTTTGGGCACGTTCAAGGTAATCAACTCTCTTTGCAGTAGACTCCAATTTTTCAACAAGATTCTTATGATCCAATTCTAATTGATCGATTTGCATTCTCTTAACTTGTTCTGTTGTCATCTTTTCAGCTTCTTCCATTGTAATGGAGATGACACCCTTTTTGTTAACTTCTTCAATTAACTTTTTCATTTCTTCACGTTGAATTCTTTCCCTCTCTTTTCTAATTCTATCTTCTTCAAGTTTCAATTCATCATTTTCTAATCTTTCCTTTTCTAATCTCTTAGCTTCCATCAATTGTTCGGCCTTTTGTTTTTGCAATTCCATATCATCATTTTCCTTTAACTCCTTTAATTTCTTTTCTCTAGCTTTCAATTCAATAAATCTTTGTTCTAACTCTTCAACTTCAGCGTCAAATGATTCATTGGCTGCCTTGGATAATCTGGAAATTAATTCTAATTGAGATTCTTCAGTTTCTTTGATATTAATTAATTTAATTGCTTGAGATAGCGTATTCATAACTTGTGAAAGATCAGTTGCATCAGAATTATTCAATTTAGAAATAAACATAACAACGCCTAATTCATAATCATATTCAATGTAGTGATTTGGTAATAGTTCAGTTTGCTCAACGTTTAACAATAAATCTTCTAGTTGAAATTCAGAGTGGTTGAAGAAATCAACATCAAAAGTGGTCAAGCTAACTAAAAATTCAAATTTAATAGTTTCATAAATAGATGAAATATTCAAAACGATCTTTTCAACTAAAATAGTCTTCAACTTGTTCAAATATGGAATATAAATATCAGTTGAAGTTAAATGTAATAAAATATCATTAACTTCATTTTTAAAAGTTAACGGATTAAATGTACCAACTTCTAATAATTCATACAATTTGATTAAATTAGAATCAGCATACTGTAAAATTGATGGAATATTAAGTAATGCATCTTTAGATGGTATTTGTTTCAGATTCAAAAGAGATGCCATCTTGTTATTCTTTCTATTGAAATAATCATAATCAATGATATCATTGTGAGAAAATAAATTAATGTTGGAATTAGTACCATTAGCTTGTAATGGAATAGTCAAAGCAGACAATAATTGTAATGAGGCATGAGTTTTCAATTCTTCTTCAGAAACATTTGGATTTTGGCTCAATAAATTGAACAACTTTAATCTTGCTGCTGCATCGTATAACAAGTTATCAGAAATTTGAAAGATTGTTGCTAAATTATTATAATAAATAACAAGAGAAGCTGGTTTAGGAGATTTTTTAGCATACTTCATTAAATAATGAACATCTTCAACACTCTTAAACGATTCCTTCCATAATTCTAATTTAACAGCTGTGCTCAATTGTAAAAATCTAGTTTCTAATAATCTTTGTAGAGATTCAGGCTTTGAAATATTAATAGCATCAGGATTTTCTTGTGGTGGAGTGTAACCTGGCTTAATAACGGAAAGCAAATGAATTCTCAAAATTTCACAAAACTTTTTAAATTCATTATATCTTTGATACTTTTCACAAAATTTGAAAACTTCACCAACAACATAGCAATATGGAGTTTCCAGTTGGTTGTTATTTTTCAAAAGATCAACAACAGTTCTATAAGCTTCCCAGATAAATTTCAACCATGGTAAAAAAAACTCTTTATTGGATCTTTCGGTAGAATCATCTGTTGAAACAGCTGATAATAAAATATTTTCTGGTGAAACATTAAAAACTTCTTCTTCTTCTTCTTCTTCTTCTTCTTCTTCTTCCTGTTCAGGATGCTCATCATCTTCTCCATTACCAGTATCAAAAACCTTCTTAGCTTCTAATGCAGAAACATGAGATTGTTCGTTTGCTAATTCAGCAGCATCATTAGCTTGTGATTGAGCATGAGCTAACTTAGAATTGGCTGTTTGTAAGAGATGCTTAACAACAACTTCAAGAGATTCTAGACCATTACCAGATCCAACGGCACCCTTTTTAAATTGATGCAAACCATCCTTGATAACACGGGAGTCCCTACGATCAACGGCAATGTCAATGAACAACTTCAAAACTTGTACTAATTGTGGATTAGCATGATCTAAGTTTCTAGTTCTTTTGTGAACAATAAACTGATGCAAATGATCAAGTGCTTTGTCAGATTGATCTAAAGCAAGAAGATCTTCTGCTCTACGCAACACATTCTCTGGTCGATACTGTTGTGACATTTGGTTATTAATATATACCAAAGGAAAAGTGTTGAAAAATGTTGAAAAATATGAAAAATAAAAAATTTTCTCAATTTTTCTTTTCTTAAAATTCTATTTACACAAAGCTTACGTAATGTCCACTATTCACGAAAAAGTGGGTCTCTATCTACGTGAGACAATGCATTGGAACGTAAAGGACTATGGTGATTGGTATCATACTCCTAAGGGACCTATAGTGGGATTTTCGGCGTCGAAAAAAACCACTTTGCAGGATTTGGATGGCTGGATGTCTAAAATTAACACCACAGAATTGGTTATAGCAATGGTAGATTCAGATGGTTCGATAGTATTCAATACCATCCGCAAATAGAGTACCCACTTCATTGACATTTTTATATTTGTCGAGAATTCCATTACAGCGTAAGGTGCCTCTCAAAACTCTCATATCTTTCTTTTTATCAGCTTCCTTTCTTTGAATATCATGAATAATAGGAGTGTCATACTCTTCTTCAAAATCAAATTCAATGAGATCTTCACATTTACTCTCACTCCAGCGTTTCATCCAAATAGGTGGATAATAGGCCAATGGCCAACGGTTTAAACTGGAATGGATACGTCTTGTTTTAACATATTGTTCTTCATAGAGAACATAGAGCATCACTTTTTCCAGTTCCATCACAGTTTGAACTAGGCAACTACGTTCGATAATCCTTTCTTTTGGCGTGGAAGCTTTCAGTGGTAATATACGTTGGAATATCATTGATAAATCTGTTACTGGACCATCTTCAGACTCTAAATATGGTAATTTTGCTGTGTAAAAGCTTGAATCAGGTATAATTTCTAAATCTAACCCGTACTTTTCCTTTAGAACTTTAATAACTAAAGAAGCAATGTCAATATCGGCAATTACTCCCTCATTTCCCCAACAGTGTAATTTCAGTGACATTATTCAACGATTCATACGTTAAGAAGAGAATATGACAATAACGCCAAACTCATTTTTTTTCTCTTTAATGTTTAAATATCATATAATTCTTTATGAATTCTAAGCGATCTGGGGTGTTTCAAGAGGATTCTGTCACTAAAAGACAAAGATCCAAGGTTTCTATGTTGTCGTGGAGGACTCAGTTGGAATTAGTAGAAAATTCAGCTGCAAGGGAGCAAGTTATTGAAGCGTATGAAACTTATTTAGAGCAATACATTAATGATGGTCTAATCTGGTCAAAGTATATTAAATATTTATTGAAAGACCAAGAACTCCAAAGTATTGATAAGACGAAGATTGAATCATTGTTTGCTAAAACTTTAACTAAGGTTTATAATGTTGAATTATGGAAATGTTATTTAAATTATATTGAAGTAATCAATCCAATCACACCCGATTCTAACGAATCAACACGTCAAACGGTTATTAGTGCATATCAATTTGCAATCGACACTATTGGAATGGACCCATTACATGGTGATGAAATTTGGGGTGATTTTCTAAAATATCTTTACCATTGGCAATGCGTCACATCGCAAGAATCAGCAAAAAGACAAGAGCTTATTGAAAAAAGTTTACTAAAACTTATAACAATACCATCACCAAATTTAGAAGAACATTGGAAAATATTCACTGGTTTTGAAAATGATATTAATTCGTCCAATCCTTCTAAAGCAAGAAAAATAATCAATGAACAATCTTCACCATATATGACTTTAAGATCAGTTAATAATGAACTTAAAAAAATTATTAGTAATTCTAAATTAGTAGAACTAGCTGAAAGAAATTCAGTTAAATTAATCAATCAGTTAAAAATCTGGAATTTATGGATTCAGTGGGAAAATAAAAATCCCTTGAATCTAAATGAAAAAGAAGTACAAAAAAGAATCAACTTAGTTTATAATTTATCGTGTCAATATTGTCGTTTATTACCAGAAGCTTGGTTTAATTACGCTAATTATGTTATTATTGAACAAAAAAATACCAACCTCGGTAAAGAAATTCTTATTGATTCATTAAAAGTGAATCCTATGAGTTTATCATTAAATATTAAATTATCAAGTATATACGAATCAAATAATGAAATTGAACAAACTAGTACATTATGGAAATTATTCACTGAAAAATTAATTGAAGAAAATGGTGAAGAAGAAATGGAAATGGATAGGGAAATTGATTCAATTACATTTTGTTACATTTATTGGATGAAAGTAATGAAAAGATTAGGAAATATTAAACAAGTAAGACAAGTTTTTGCATTAGCTAGAAAATTTTCAAAGATTACTTATAAAATTTATGTGGAATATGCATTAATTGAACACCAAAATAATGATAATAAGATTGCCATGAAAGCATTTGAATTAGGTTTAAAATACTTTCCAAAATCAATCAAAATGTTGTTGGCTTATCTAGACTTCTTAATTGAAATTAAAGATTTAACAAATTTTAAGAAAATAATTGAATTGTCACTAGATAATTTTACTGGTGACGATTTAATTAAATTATTCATCAAATATTATCAAATTGAATCAAATTTTGGTAATCTAAATTCAATTAATCTTTTGACTAAAAGATATTTGAAAACATTTCCAAATTCAACACCTTTTGAGCTATTAATGTTGTCGTCGACGGATCAAAATGACTTTAATCCCCTCTTGAAACTAGATTTATATAAATCAACATCAGTCATTAGTGAAAAAAATAAACCTAAAAATTTCATTGATGAAATAAAAAATGAAGATGAACCTGAAGAAGAATCTAATAATAAAAAAGAGTTTATTATACCTGATGGCATTTATAATCTATTAAGAGTTTTACCCAACTCTGATTATTATAATGATCAACCGTTAATTTTTGATCCTGATAGGACAATTACATTTTTAAAGTCATTAGATATTTCAAAATAAGTAAAGTACGTGTAAAGAAAACAAAAGAAAAGAAACCATAAAATTTGTATAATTGTTTATAATTACTAAAAAAGACATTTAAGATTAAGTGTATACTAATTATTTAATTGTTTGTATCTTTATTACTCAAAAGAGTTGGCTGATGCTCAATAAACGGGGTTGATGACACCCCATTTAAATCATCATATAAAATATTAATGTTTCTAGTATTGCATTTAACAACAACAGTTGAAAAAAAACCAATTATTGGAATCATACCAAGGCCAAAATCAACAAGAACATTGGTTAACATTAATAAATAATTCTTAATTCTTGTTGGGCTTAATCTATAATTACCATTTCTAGAAAATGTATAGATCTTATATAAGACAAACGCATTTAAGCATAACACAACATAATTACCAATAAATGGCATTAATCTCAATATGCCAGATAAACCGAATGGTAGTTTTAAAATTGACTCATCAAATAAATAACTGCAGTTTTTGATACTTTTATAAGCCTTTAATTGAGGTTTACTTAAATTTGGTAATGGTGTAGTCCTCTCATAGATTGATAAACTTGCATCAGAACCAATTGCAAAATGTGGTAAATATTTCTTAAAATATTTCAAAAAGTATAGCTTCATAAATACAGTTAACAAATATATCTGGTTCGTACCAAACTAAAAAATGGCTGGGCGGATTCAATCCTTCTTTTATATCATTGTTGGGATAGGTTATGGAAGTTTAAATCATACAAATATTCCAATCAAGTTTGTTAATAGCATTTTGCCACATATAATACGTAACACCATTGGGATTAATATCCCAAAATTCTAATATGATTTTCCAAATTATGTTTAGGTTTCGTTTAAATTTTGACCTTTCGTTCATTTTTAAATATATTGATTTCACCATCAATTTATCCCTATATTCATAAACTGATGCTCCAGAAATCAATAATGGGAATAATAAATAATCTGTAATAGAAGTATCTGATAATTCTCTTAGGGTTTTAAAAATATGTAACAATAATTGCTTAATTTCATAAGTTGGAGCACTTAACTCTTTTAATTTTATCTTCAAATATAGTAATATCGTTCTTTGAAATAACGTAAAATATTTAACAATTCTTTCTAGTTCATCTATAGGTAAATGATTAATACTTTCTGTTCTCATGCTACATTTAATAATCTTTTCTTCCAATTTTGTTGTGTTATACTGAACCCAATCATGAAATAACATTCTAATATCTTCATACCGGGAATACGTTTCAGAGTTTAAAAATATAATCCTTTCTTCTTCAGACTGCAAATCATCTAACGTTGGTTTAATATATTGATAATAATGATCAATTGGTCCATTGATTCTAATTAAAAACTCATCATAAACTTTATTGATATCACCAAGTACATGGAGTAGTTCAGAACAACAAGAAAATATTGGATCAATACGATCTTTTAAAGTTAGTTGTAATCCATCTTTTTCTTCGCATTGATAATCATTTGTTAGTTGTTTAAATATTGATTCATATTCAATTTTAGAAAACATTGGTGCAAATTTTTTGATATTGCTAACTTTAATCATTTTTGATGTATCTTGGTAAAAGAACCAGTTGATTACCCAAATCAATGCACCTTTATACTTATCCTGTGTTAGAACTTTTAATATACTTTTGATATTTGATGTTTTCAAAATTTCATATAATAGCTCAAATGATTCCTTCCAAAATATAGTATCCCCAATTGTTGATGCAATTAGTGACTGACAAGTAAGGCTGACAATATAATTAACTAAATCTTCTTCTTTTGAATCGATCATATTGATTTTAATTCTTAATTTTAACGTACAATTTTTTGCTTCTTTTAAAAATTGTTCATATCTATTGTCCTCGTTGTTCGTAGCTAACAAAAACGACGTGTATGAGTAAAGAACAGCATGTGAATCATTACTAAGTGGTTTCAATATGGTATCTACCAGTTGAAATTTATAACGTTTTAAATCACTATTTGATAAATTTTCAATAATCGATAATGCTGTTGTTTCCAAATCCACTGTTAATCCATTTATTGGTGAAGATTGCTGAAATTCAAATGGTTCATATATGGGCATATCTGGTAATATTTGAGAATTCAATAAGGGGCTGATTGACATATTATCTAAATTAATTTGAAAAAGTGGTGATAGATTAGGCAATGAAGAGATCGGAGATGGAACTGACAAATTGTTATTATTGTTATCCGTAATATGTAACAACTCTTGACTGTCTGTTTGTTTCAACAACTCCATTTTCATTTCATTTGATTGGATATTGCCAACATTCGATACACTTGAAGCTGTATTTTTCGGTGAATAAATACATTCCACGTTTCTTTTAATACAGCTTGAACAAGTTGGTTTCAGCTCATCACAACGTTTCTTACGTCGTCTACAATCATTACAGCTAAGTATGGACCGCTTGGCTTTCGTTGTGGCAACAAATTTGAATTTCATGATCTGACTCATCTCTTTCTTATGCGTAAAGCAAATCTTGAAATAATTCCAAGTGAAATACGCACATTACTAACTAGTGTTCAAACAATGTGATGTTCAATAAGAGCACCGTATTATTTATATAAATGTATAAATATAGTTAGATAAAACGAGTCAAATCAAAGAACAAAACAGACCTCTTTAAAACGTTCTTTAATGCATCTTGATAACTGCTCTAATACAATCACCGGTGTGCATATCATGAAATGCTTGATTGATGTTATCTAATGGATGTCTGTGAGTAATGAACTCATCAACCTTAAGCTTGCCATCTACATATTTTTGAACAAGACCTGGCATATCTGTTCTACCTTTAACACCACCAAAAGCACAACCCTTCCAAACTCTACCTGTGACCAATTGGAATGGTCTAGTACTAATTTCCTTACCAGCAGCAGCAACACCAATAATAATAGAGGTACCCCAACCTTTGTGACATGATTCAAGCGCATCTCTCATCACTTGGACGTTACCAGTACAATCAAAGGTCCAATCACAACCTCCATCAGTCATTTCAGTCAATTTGGAGACAATAGTTTCACCTTTTTTCAAATCAGTGGTAGGATTGATAAAATCAGTGGCACCAAATTCAGATGCCCACTGTCTTTTCTTATCGTTAACGTCAATGGCAATGATTTTACCAGCTTTTCTTTCGATAGCACCCTGAATAACTGAAAGGCCAATACATCCAATACCAAATATAGCAACGTTATCACCTTCGGCAATGTCTGCAGTGTTAATAGCAGCACCATAACCAGTTGTAATACCGCAACCAAGTAAACAAGTTCTATCCTTTGGAGCTTTCTCATCAACAGCAACAACAGAAATGTCAGCAACAACGGTATATTGAGCAAAAGATGAACAGCCCATGTAATGAAACAATTCGGAACCATTTTTCTTAGATTTGAATCTGGTAGTACCATCTGGCATCAAACCTTTACCCTGAGTGGCTCTGATTTTACCACACAAATTAGTTTTACCAGATTTGCAAAATTTACACTCTTTACATTCCGGAGTGTACAATAAAACAACATTATCACCAACCTTAACATTGGTAACATCCTCACCAATGGATTCAACAACACCAGAACCTTCATGACCAAAGATAACAGGAAAGACACCTTCTGAATCCTGGCCTGATAAAGTATAAGCATCAGTATGGCAAACACCAGTGAAATCAACTTTAACACGAACTTCGTGGGCTCTTGGTGGTAACACTTCAATGGTTTCAACACTTAAATCAGTGTTTGGTGCCCATGCAATAGCAGCTTGGCATTCAATGGTCTTGCCGGCGGTTTCAGACATTATTATGATAGACAATTAGAATAAGTAAAGGAAGAAAAAGAAGGAGAAGAAGAAGCTAACGGTTGGGTTATATACATAAAACCGTTTTTTTGTATGCGTCTATCCTTAAAACGAAAAGGTAATATTCATTTGTTATATGAATCGTTTGGAATTTTACTAGTAAAGATGCTCTACTTAGTTGTTTAAGCGTGACTAATGTTTGATACCTTGCAGGGTGACATTAAAAATTCATAATAAAGAAATAACTAGTACAGATAACAATCTATCTTTTGTTACTGTGAGATATTGTATTAACAAGAATATCCTTAACAAAAGGTAAATTATTAAGAACGTTAATACCAAGAGAACGAGCCCAAACAATAGGGGCAAAATCTGTGGAGTGGATCTTATGAATTTTATCAACAACTCCTAATAAAACATGATTTGGAATATACCTTTCTGAGAAGTAAGGTTCCAAAGACATTTTATTACCAATATCAAGACCACGTTCAGTTGCCACCTCAAGAGTTTTGATAAGAGATTTAGCATCACCTTGCCCCATATTAAGTCCCTGTCCTGCTAATGGATTAGTAGTATGTGCTGCATCACCAACTAAAGCAACTCTTTCATCAACGTAACTATCAGCATGTGTTAATTTGAATGGAAATTTACCTCTTGATTTAGGTACAATAGAAGCTATTGCCACTGGTAAATGTTCTATCTGTTGTTCATTTAACTTTGAATTATATAAATCTAATCTCCATTGAACTTCGTTGATTAAGTCAGGAGAATCAACTTTTGCTAAATCATAAAGAAAATCTAATTCGTCAACAGATAATCTTTGAGCCGCATTTAACATAGCAAGAAACTTTTCTTCATTTAAATTCATTAAAATGTTTGATAACTCTGGTGGAACTGCCCAAACAAAAGTGCACCAATTGTTAGGCATTGGTAAAAGAGCATATGTACCTGTTGGAAGAAATCTTTGCCAACCAGTTGGGTCTCTAAATAATCCTTCATCCTTATATTTAACAGTGCCAACAATACCCCATCTATTATAAGCCCAACCTCTTGATTCAATTTGGGCAAATTTTCTTGCAGGTGAATTATTACCATCACAGCCGATTAACAATCTAGTTTTAATCAAATCACCATTTTCTAGTTCTAAGACAGGCCAATCAGTTTCAGGATCCTTTGTAATATTAACAACTTTTGTATTATCTTTTATTTCAAGTTGATTCAATGGCATTTTATCATTCAATTCCTTGACTCTCTGGTAAACACTTGACTGAATGTTAAAATTTTCAATCATTGTGGCTAAGTCAGGAGATTCCATTTCCATTTCAGCACCGGAAACACCATCATATGTATGAATATTATCATAAGATTGGACTCTTTCATGCTTCACAAATTTCCAAGCACCAATTTCACTAAGGAAATCAATTGATGATGGAGTAACACTGACAACTCTATTGAGAAAATTAGAAGGTGGATGTTCAATGTACTTGTTCAATGGTTCAACAAGATTAGATCCCTCAACAAGAATAGCTTTATACTTATTTAGAATTGGGGAATTTTTCAAAGCAGAGCCTAGCGTCAAACCAGCTGGACCACCACCAATAATGACAATGTCTACTATTTGTTCTCCTTTATTGGCAGCGCTGGACAAAAACCTTTTGAACATCTATTGGCAATTAATTGAATATGATTTGAAAGGAAAACAAAGTGAAAATAGTATGATAAATTTTGGCTTTTAGTGTGTATAATAAACGACCATTTTTTAAATTTTAACAAAAATTGTTACTTGTTTACTTTTTTGAATGTATTTAAACTCATTAAAACAAAGGGTGAAGTTGATCAATACGTTAAGGTTGATGAGTTCAAGGAGAGTTGGTGTTAAGGATAGTGTTTTATTACGTAATTTCCAGTTTAATGCATTTATTGGTTCTAATAGCACAGATAGAAAATGTTTTGAATTAAACGCAGACTTATTCACAGATTTCACAAAAGCTGGTGATACCGATGATTTAAAGCATTCTATTAACTATGCAGTATTATCAAGAAATATTAAAGACATGGAAGAGAATGAAGAATGCAATGTTCATCCAAATTTGAATTCTCTTGCTGATAAATTATTTCATACTGTGTTACTTGAAACACCATGCCAAGGAGCAAAATTATCAATAAAATCTAATTTAGGATCATATGATTTTAAAATTGAGAAAACCAAGTATAAAGATAAGAATAACGATGTATTGGATAAACTGTATATTGAAAATTTATCATTAGATGTGATTATTGGTATTTTCACATTTGAAAGATTTCAAAAGCAACCAGTTGTTTTAAACATTGAAATTGAGTTAGATTTTAATGAAGGATCAGTTGATGAAGAAGTTGGTAAAGCAGTTGTAAGTTACGTTTCAAATACTAATTTCAAAACAGTTGAAGCTTTAGTTACAAATGTTAGTAAGTTGATGTATTCTTTAATACCAAACAGTAAGAATTGTAAAGTTGAAGTTTTGAAAATGAATATTATTGAATATACAAATGTTGGTGTCAGATGTCAAAGGACGGAAGATGAACTTCAGGATTTAAATTTAGTTGAATTTAACAAGTCTGATATAACGACCGAGAATTTTCATTTACCAAATCTTAACAAAGACACTGAGTTTAAAGAGGGTTTACATATTGTATATCTAGCATTTGGATCTAATTTAGGACATCAACTGAATAATATAAATCAAGCTATTAAAGAACTTAACGAACATTCAAAGATAAAAGTACTTCAAACTTCATCACTTTATAAATCAAAGCCAATGTATTATCTTGATCAAGAAGATTTTATTAATGGATGTTTAAAAATAGAAACGTCACTGGCACCGGAAGAACTACTTAAATATCTTAAGTCTATTGAATATAATTCTTTAAAAAGAATTAAACATTTTGATAATGGACCAAGAAGTATTGATTTAGATATATTATTATATGATTCATTAATATACAATGAACCCAATTTAAACATTCCACATATTAGAATGTTGGAAAGAAATTTTGTTCTTTATCCATTGTGTGATTTAATATCACCAGATTTCATTCATCCAGTTACAGCAGAATCGATTCATAGTCATTTGAAGCAACTTAAACCAATGAATAACAATGTTCAAGAATCAATTGATTTAATTAATTTAATACCATTTAATAACAAAGATGAATTCAAGTATTTGGAATTTGATTTACTTCATAATAAATCAAAGACACAATTAATGTCAATTTTAAATATTACACCAGATTCCTTTAGTGATGGGGATGAAAGTAATTTGAATTTAGACTCAATTATGAAAAGAGTTGAAGAAATGAAAGGGGAAAATGTTGATATCATAGATATTGGAGGGTGTTCCACCAGGCCAGGATCAATTCAGCCAAGTGTTGAAGTTGAAATGAACAGAATTTTACCAGTTATAAAAGCATTAAAGTTAAAATATGGATCAAAACTAATTATCAGTGTTGATACATATAATTCACAAGTTGCAATTGAAGCTATCAAATTAGGGGCAGATATAATTAATGATATAAGTGCTGGGCAATTTGATGAACATATGTATGATGTTATTGCAAAATATGGAGTTCCTTATATAATTAATCATACAAGGGGGGATATTTCGACTATGAATTCCCATTGTACATATGAAGAAACAGAAGTTGGAAATACTAAAATATTCAATAAAGATGAAATAATTATTAAAGAAATTGGAAAAGAAATGAGTTTATTGATTGAAAAAATGTATTCACATGGAATTAAGAAATGGCAATTAATTCTTGATCCAGGACTTGGATTTGCCAAGAAACTGCAAGAAAACTTAAATATAATCAGAAATTTACCAAACTTTAAAAGATATAAGCAATTAAATGTTGAAAAAGATATCTATGTATCATTTGATAACATACCAGTTTTATTGGGACCATCACGTAAGAAATTTATTGGCACAATTACTGGTAAAGAGACGGCAAATGAAAGATTGAATGGTACTAGTGCATCAATTACAGCAGGGATTGGATTTGGTGCAGATATTGTCAGGGTTCATGATTACAAAGAAATGAAGGATGTTTGTTTAATGGGAGATGCCATTTATAAAGGGATTACTAAATAAAAAGAACTAATGTACAAACAATTGTTATTCCTTTTCATAAAAGAGACCTTATCTAATTCAATTATATAAAAATTTTGGTTTATATACGTACATATATATATATATATATATATAAATATAATAATATTAATAATAAATTAAATTAAATTAAAATAAAATAAATTAAAATAAATTAAAATAAAATAGAACTAATTTTCAGATTCAGGACAGAATTTTGAAATATGACCTTCCTTATTACAGTTGTAGCACATTTTAGAGCTAGAACTGCTACCTTGAGTACATTCCTTTGAAATGTGACCGGTCATACCACAATTGTAACACTTTGGACCTTGAGCTTGACAATCCTTTGCAAAATGGTTAGCACCACCACATCTAAAACAAGAAACCTTTGAAGAAGCATGACGAGGAGCATTGTTGTTGTTATTGTTGTTGCTGTTGTTGTTGTTTGATGAAGCATTAGTTGCAGCAGAAGTACAATCTCTTGCCATATGGCCAAACTTACCACAGTTGTAACATTTAGCTTGAGACTTAATTGGTTCAGTACATTCAGATTGAACATGACCAATTTGCTTACAGTTATAACATTGTTTTTGAACAGTTTGCTTTGGCAAAGGACAATCCTTTGATTCATGACTTGGTTGCTTACAGTTGTAACATAATCTTTCAGATTGATCACAATCTTCAGCCTTATGGCCAGCTAAACCACATTTGTAACAGGTCTTTGGGAAATAAGCAGACATTCTTTTGTTGTTTGAAAAGGAAATTTCTGCTTTTGAAAGAGGGTATAGTGAAAAATTGGACGACAAACTTTTTATTTTTTTTGGTTAAATTTTTTCTAAGAGTTGAAAATTTTTCTAAACGGACCAAATCGGGATAAATGCTCATATAAAAATTAATCAAATAAAGAAATTAAATCTTCAGAATCAGAATCTAGCAATGGAGGGTTGATAGGAGCAGTGGTTTGTGCTATGGGTATTTTATCCATAATATAAAACCCATAATCATTGGTGTCTTCCATGATATCATAAGCTAATTGAATATCAGTCAATTTTAAATCAATCATTATTATATTGGCAATTAATTCAGGACATAAAACATAAGTAATGAATTGATCAATACCCCAAAACTGGACTACCTTATTATATTTATCTAACTTACTTAACAATTTAACAATTGACTCAATGCTAAGAATTTCTGATTTAATACATTGACTTCTCTTTGAACCAATATAACCAGTATATATTGATTTTGGTAGAGAAATCAATTCATCATTTGTTATTAACATACCAGGAGAGTTTCTTTGAATTTTTTTGGCCAATGTATAAAAATAAGAAGGATGATTGCCTTTGATTATGTCTTTTAATAAATCCAGATGATCATTCACTGACTTTTCAATATCTTGTTGAGTATTTAACATGCGATTACTTATGCCAAGTTTATTTGATTTATATTTAAGTTTAATTTTGTTAATTTTATCATCTTCATTTAAAATTGAATTGATATCATAATCGATTGAAGATAACTTGTTTATTTCATTGGACAAGATTGAAGGGGGTTTATAAGATGATGATGACTTTTTGGGGCTCAATTTATCCAATCGCTTCATTATGGATTGATCATTGTTAGTATTTAATAAACCAGCAAGGTTATCATCATCATTTTTGTCATCATTATTGTTGTTGTTGTTGTCATTTAAGGGGTGTTTACTTAGAGTTAAGTTGTCTTTAACCGTGCTTATATGAACATGTTTGGGTCTATATGAATGTTTAGTGACTTTGGATGATGTTGGATATAATGTATCTTGGATTTTCCTTCCTTTATGCATGATATGCTAAGTTCTAATGCGTTTATTAAAGTATTAATTATATATAAATATATATATTTATATTTATATATATTATTTATTATTTATTATTATTGTCGTTGCTTATAGAGAAGATGAGGTAACTGGGAAAAAAAAAAAAAAAAAACGCTTAAAAAACTGAAAACTAAACTAAAAAGTAAAATAAAGTATAGTAGAATAGAAATAGAGTGAAATAAAGTAAAGTAAAAGGAAATATTATATAAGATGAAATATATTGTTCTTTAATCTGAAAAAGTAATATTGTTGGAAGAAAGAAAGATAAAGGAGAGAAGGGGGGGTATTATTAATGAAGATTAAAATATGATAAATATATATATAAGTAAAGTAATCATCCCCTTTTTTTTTTCATTTATTTTGTTTTATTAATATAAGCTTTGATTTAAATGTTGGGATTGTAATTTCATTTTAAGTTCTTCATTTTCCTTCTTGATCGAAATCATATATTCTGTAACCATATCTAAAATAGTTGATTTATTTAATCTTTTACCATTTGATTTGGCCAATTGAAAATCTCTTTGAGCTTTAGAGTCCACTTTAAATGCAACTCCACCATCGGCCATCCATGGAACTAATTTTTGTAAATTTGCAATCTTAGAATTAATGTTCATTCTATATTTACGTTCAATTCTATTATGAGACAACCTTTGAGAAGGAGAAATTTTTCTTTTTTGATTTGATCCCGTAGATGAAACACTAGACCTTCTTCTAGTTATAGAAGTTGGATCTGTATTTTCGTTTAATTTCAATTCCGGGAATAAATCGATGTCTTCTTCTTTAATAGAAGACAATTCGTAATTAGCTGCCGTTTCAATTAAATTTAATGGAGATATCGTAGTGTTTGTAGAAGATGTTAAAATCGGTGTCAGCGATGAAACACTTGCATCGCTGTTCGATTCTTCTTCGTTAACTGCGACATCCGGCAACGGGTGTTGATAGTTGTAATCATGGTCGTTAATCAATTGAAGGCGTTGTTCTTCTTCATGAAATAAATCTACTGTCCAAGGAGGTAATTCTATATCGGAAAGTAGTGTGTCGTTAAGAACTGGTTTCATTGAGGTATCGGTGATAAGAGTTGATGTGATATTAGATGTTTCGTTAAAGCCCACAGTAGTCATTGATGTGTATGAATATATGAATGTATGTATGAATGTATGAATATATCTTGATGGATGTGAATATATGTATATTTGTGTATCTATATATAATTATATATATATAAACGAAAAAAAATACTATGATGAAAGAATTAGACCTCTATTAATAAATAAATAAATAAGAGCTAATTAATAAATTAATTAATTAATTAATTTTTATATTATTATTATGAGAGGGGGAGCATATGGCCATTATTTATATAATGGACCCCCAACTCCGAAACCAACAATATTCACTTTTACTTCTTCTGTTGGCTGCATTGCTTCTTCTGCTACCTTCTACTGCCCAGTTGTCGCCACTGCCCTCTTGTGTCTGGTTCTCAATACCCCTTCTTTCTTATACTTCTCATGGGGGTGTAGTAATATATTTAGCTACGGAGTATAGTTTACAACAATAAATATTATAGTGGAACTACTCCAAAATCTACATCGCACCATTTCCAGCACTGTAAGGACGAAAGATACGAGAAGGAACTTCCGGTATTTCCGCGGGTGCATGTGCCTACCACGGTCTTAACGTTCATAGTTGATTTATACCTAACTGTGTATGTATGTGTCTTCCGAAGTGGTTCCGGTAAGTGTAACCACTAATAGTATTATCTATTGTTCTTCTTCTTCCTCATCCTCTTACTATTAATCTCCCACCTTATGTTGTTATTATATGTTTACCATGTACACTTCCCATTTCTTTTTTGTCCTTTGCCCTGGTTCTTCAGCCGCCGCCCTTGCTCAGAATATTCGGGTGCTGAGCTTAATGTTTTTTTTTTTTCTTCCATAGGCTTCTTTTGGCTCCGAGGAAAACCCAACAAGTGATTACGTAATAATTAATAATTACGTAATGTGTATTACGTAAAGTAGCGACATAGAAAAGGAAAATATAATTGAATAAATTAATGGAAGAAAGGATGGATATTTTTATAGCATACTTGAATATTTAAGGATAGAAAAAAAAAAAAAAAAAAAAATAATAACCATAACATACAAGAAGGCGAAAATGCTCAAGAAGAAACCGTATTAAATATGGATTTTGAAGATAGAAACAAATTGGCGTATGCATTGGGGTGCAGTGGATCAGCGTTGGCAGATATGCATCTTTATCAAGCCAGCAAATGGTCATTAGAGGCACTCAATGGGCTAATAGGAGTCTCAACAGAAGAACAAGTGACGTTGTTCAAAAACAAAGACAAAAGTAATAAATTGAACTCATACTTACCTGCATCAGTGATAGGTGATGATTTTGAATCATTTCAAGACAAGGGGAAAACACAACTTGCATCAGCATACTTTAGTTGTAAAGAATTTGAACGGGCTAATCACATATTAAAATTCACAAGTTCAACAAAGGCGATATTTTTAAAACTTTACGCACTTTATCTGAGTGGCGAAAAGAAGTGCCAATTTGAAGGAAATGATAACAACCCTTCTTCAACAACTTCAAAAGCAGAAAACCCATATCTTTCTAGTATTTTAAATGAATTAAATGCAATTTCGATGCAAAACAACCTTAATGACCCGTTTCTTTTATATCTTCACGGGTTGATTTCATTGAAAATCAATAATATATCACAATGTCATGAATCGTTTTATCAATCGCTCTCACTCTATCCATTTAATTGGTCTTGTTGGCTGGATTTGATTTCAAGTGTTTCTTCATTTGCAGATGCTAAATTGCTCATCAACCGATTTCAAAAAAACTCGAAATTCTTTGATAATTCAGCTTTTCATATAATGTTTCAATTTTTCAAAATTTCAATATATCAAGAATTCTTTCAAACTTCTAATGATATGATGTTATCACTGAATTACTTACTGGAAATATTTCCTAATTTTAGTTTTTTGAAAACACAAAAGGCATTAATATTATATAACGCGTTGGAATATTTAGCTGCAGAAAGAATATTTGATGAAATACTTCAAAGTGATCCAATGAGATTAGATGAATTAGATACATATTCCAATATCCTTTATGTAATGCAAAAGAAATCCAAATTAGCCTTTTTAGCTCATTATGCATCGGAAATTGATCCAATGAGATCAGAAACTTGTTGTATTATTGCTAACTATTATTCTGTGAAGTTTCTTCATGAAAAAGCTATTACATATTATAAAAGAGCATTAGCATTAAATAACAATTGCTTAAGTGCTTGGACTTTAATGGGTCATGAATTTGTTGAGTTAAAAAATTCTCATGCTGCAATTGAAAGTTATAGAAGAGCGGTTGATACGAATAATAAAGATTTCAGAGCTTGGTATGGACTTGGCCAGGCATATGAGGTTATGGATATGCATCTTTATTCCTTATATTATTATCAAAGAGCATGTGCTTTAAAACCACTTGATAAAAGAATGTGGCAAGCTATTGGTAATTGTAGTGAAAAGCTTAAATCTTATAATGATTCCATAAAAGCTTATAAAAAGGCTTTATCAGTTTCAAACAATGTTGATCCAAATATCCTTTACAAATTAGGTTCTATTTATTCTCTGATTGGTGATGATATCTCAGCTTCTCAATATATGATACAATGTCTTGATCAAGAAGCAATTGATGGTTTATCTGTGGATACTGTGAAAGCAAGGCTTTGGCTTTCAAAGGATGCATTAAAATCAAATCATTTCCAAATTGCATATGATTATGCCATTGAAATCACTCAGGGAACTTCTCAAGAAATAGAAGAGGCACGTGCCATTGCTCGTGAAGCTCGTATGAATCTTAATGCTAATAATAATTGTCTTTAACAAATGTTCTATATTTATATGACATTTGTGGCGCATGTGGCGCATGTAAAAAAAAAAAATTATATCGTCTGATGTTTTTTTCTTGATGGGCAGGAACCTACACGCTTGTCTTTGGCTTATATCAATGGACAAAGAGCGCAATGTGAAAAACTGGTAAAACTCATCGATACCGCAACTTTCAGATGCCATCACCGGTTTCA